>JAEMWC010000669.1:150000-267500 GCA_016490735.1 Pachyseris speciosa
CCAATAACTCCTTTAAGGGCATACATTGAATAAATCAATGTCCAGTTCTTCCACTGCTCTGCAGTGTAGGAGCCATAGTTACTAGAGATTTTCTTTGGCAGACGCCCCATGTCAGTTGGAACATCCATCTCCTCAATACGTTTCTCAAGGTCCTTCATCTCTTTCTTCCCAATCACACTCTGTTTGTCCCACAGTTTGAAGACATACTTAGCAGTTCCGAAGAATAAGTTATGCATTGTGTCCACAGTGCAAAAACGAATGACAGCAAAATGTTCAAGATTTAGCAAACAACTCCTGTGGGTAATGCCAAATTCTTGACTCAATTTGTTCCTAGCTGTGACGGTCTTACATGATTCTAGTCTTCTGGCATTTGACCTGTGCTGCCTGTCAGAGCGTGGCTGCCAGTTTTCCCGGTCAAAACCTGAATAATCTTTCTTCTCTCCAAATCCACCTGGAAACTCCTTCAGGCACCGAGAGCAGCCACGATGTGCACTGTGTCCTTTAAAGCCGCATAACTTGCGTGCTGCTGGGATATCAGCTGATATGCATAACAATGCTGCACGGAATTTTAATGAAAAGGAACTAAGGCTAGACTTCAGTCGTACACCTTTCCAAAGAGACTGCAGCTCATCAATTGCTGGTTGCAGAAACTCATTAAGAGACTTTGGTTCTCCATCTAAAGAGGGAACAATACCAAAAACAATCACATTTTCCCATTTGAAACGCAAGCGCCTCGGTAAATTTAGAAGAACCAAATAAAAAACTCCAACCGAATAATCCTTGCGGTGTTTGATTGGTTGGAAAAAGTCAAAGTTCAGCATCAGTTCATAATTCCTTGGAAGACTGAGAAAAGGGTTTCCCTAATAATTCTGAAAATCCTTCCATATTTGGCCACTGTAGACATCAGAGAGTGTTCCCTCTGTTTGTGGTTGTTTCCTCCATTCTTCACAGCTTTCTTGGATCCCTTTTTGCCCAAGAACCCTTTCAAGTTCCTCAATTATGCTGCTGTAACAGTAGTAATTGATGGGATAAAATTTTTCTTTGCCATCTTTTAGTTTCACTTTTTCCACCAACTGTGCATTGCAGGTTTTCTTCTTCCCTCTGGACATAAATGTGTTTGAACATCTTTTAGCCACAGTTCTATTGTTGTGATCTACCTTTAGGCATGCATCATAAGCATAAAGCTCTGTGCACTTTGGGCAGATAACGTATTTTGTAAAATAATCTCTATCCAAGTTGATGAATTGGCGCAGCAGATACAAAGTCGATGGAAGTATAACAATAAGTTCAGCTAAAAAGTCATTGGAAACTGAAACACCAAGGACCTTTAGAAACTTAAACAAAAACTGAAGTAACCACACAAGGCCATTGTCACTAAGGAAGGAAGTCTGCCAAATAACAAGGAAATAAACAAACCAAAATACCAATGCATTCACTTTCTGTAATTTGCTTTTCCTCTTTTCAGGTTCAGGTAGTGGAGTTGCACAAGGAATATCTCTCACAAATTCTTCTGTTGAAACTCCATCCCAGTTCTCCAAGCCATCACTGCCATAACTATCACTGACAACATTACCACTTTCATTCTCATCACTTCCATCCACATCTGAACTCAAATCACTGTCAGAAACGTCTTTTCCACAGTGTGCTGTAACAAAATAATTTTACTATGTTCACATTGATGCAGTGATAATATTCTCTATGCTCTCAACACAATGAAATTATTAAGTCACTATCAATGTCAGAGCTAAAACAGCATTTTTTTCTAGACTTCAGAAGTAAATAGTATTCCTGATAAACAACCCTTGCCACATTTTAGCAATTAAATTATGAGTTCGAAATTACTATCATGTGATAGAAATCAATGTAATATTTTATTGTTTAGTATAAATCTATAATTCATTTATATTCCACCAGAATGAAACTTTGGTTTTATTGCATTATCTGCGCATGTAGTATGAGACTGCGCCTGCTGCCCATCTTTTCACTATTCACCACCTACAGTGTATCACAGAATTAACAGCAAATAGACAAACAGACAGAACCATTTATGACAGAACAGTAGTAGATTTACAATGTATACTAATACAGTCTTTACCATGTCATTGTCCAAGCTGCCATCTATCATCCTCTCTTGTGATAACGTATGATGACTTTCATCATCAGCTCCATCTTAAAATAATAATAATAATAATGAATAAAATATAATAATAATAATAATAATAATAATAATAATAGTAGTAGTAATAATAGTGTTTTATTATCACAATCTATTATTGCCTCCAATGTTCCTCAATTTGTTTGAGACAAGTAGTCAAGTTCATAATCATGGCACCAGAACGGCTGGATGTTATCGCCCTCATTTCTGTTGTACAAACATTAAGCAATTTACAATTCTCTTTCAAGGTCCTATAATTTGGAATTCTCTCCCTACTTCAATTACCTGTTCAGCAAGTTTTCTTACTTTAAGAAATGTTAGAATTTTTATTTAAACAATCATAAATTGGTCATGCCGCACTCACACAGCACCAAATTACACTTCAAGGTGGCCTCTCCTATAAGCCTTGTGGCTACCTGAGGTCTCCTCGCCCCTAACTTAGGTGCATTACTTGTAAATATTATAAAAATGGCAAATAAATAAATATTAAGAATAGTTATTATTATTATTATATTATTATTATTATTATTAAATTATCAATTAGTGATAATGGGAAATACCTTCAAATTTTCCATGAAAACTATCAAGTTGAATTTTATAAACTTTAGGAGTTCACATTTTCTAGAGACACTGTAGCGAACATTGGTAGAACATTGGTAGCGAAGTGAAACAGGCAATATATTCAACTCTCTTAACATCAAATATTGTCCACTTGAAGAGACTTGCCACTTCAGTCTTTCTGTTCATTCTTGCCAGTGAAGAAAGACATTATTTTGTTCTTCTTTATAATACACCCACTTATAAGAAAACAAGTGTTGAAACTGCATGTAGCAAGGTGATGTTTAAGAGAACAAATACAGATTTAGCAGAGTAATTTTTGTCCATATCTTGTTGTTCCAGAAACTGTCCATTCCTAGGAGGCCACTGGTTTGAGTCCCAACTCCCTGGAAATTCCAGTATAAGTTAAAGTTGAAATAAATGAAATTTTGGCCGAACATACATGTACCTTGGAATTTCCTGACATACCGGTAGTTCATAGAGGGGACTAGTTATGAAAGCCGGTCAACTTCAAAGAGCGAAGTCTTTGTTATGATTTTTGCATTGTCATGTGATCTTGACTGTGCACACCAGGTCAACAAAGATGGCGATGAGAGAAGTGATTGGTTAAAGGGAGAAATGATTTTACATTTTAGAACTACATGTATGTTCTTGACAATAACCTTCCCTTGGGCAGAAATGGATCTTTTCATAAGCCACATAATTCAGTTTGACCCAAGCAAATTTTCTGGCCAATTGGCCATGTTCTAAACGAGGGACGACCTGGGAATGAGTTTTAAAATTTATTGATTGACAAAAAAGTGTTGACACTGCATGAAAGAGCATCTCAAAAATGGTCACCTTACCAACTTTTGCCCTCTTCAGCTGAATGGGAGCTGAAACAAAGGGTTTGGAAAATTGTGAAAATTAGAGACTTTGTATGGTTTGGAGGGACACACTTTCCGAAATAGACACATTCGTATGAGATTTTTTAAAGATCTAAACACATGTCTACTGGAGATTTTTCGACCAAACATAGTCAAACTTGCTGAAAGTACTTATTTTGAGATACCTTTTCATATGAGAATCGATTTAGTTCAATGCCATTGATTTTCAATGAGGCTTGGATTCGTTCCCAGGCCCTTACTCGTTTAGAACATGGCTAATTGCATTAATTTTTGGAAACGGGCATGTGTTCTCAAGCATGCCTCATTCCCTTGTCAATAACAACAACAACTTTATTTATACGTCAGTAACATCTAGCTGAGGGTGGAACCCTCTATTAAGTTGGGGCACTTAGGAAAATTTATTCTAAAATTAATTAACACCATGCCTAATTAATTTGACTAAAACTTAATGCTCCCAACCCAAGAACAGTAAAGAAAGTACACAGTACCAAGTTTGTGGGATAAAGGGAGTTGGGGACAAAGTGCTCCAGAAAAAATGTCTGCACAGGTCAAGACTACAAACTAACACTACATGGCAAAGAGGTCACAATCCTCTCCAGCCAGGGGGTCATAATCCCCCAACCCTCTCAGGGGGTCGTAATCCCCGCTAGAGAGGTCCTTATCCTATCCGAGTTAGGGAGCTGAAGGAGAGGTCATAATCCTCTCAAGCCAGGGAGTCAAAATCCCCCAACCCTCTCCAAAGGGGTCAAGATTCCCAATGAAAGAGGTCCTTATCCTAACAGATTTTCACCTCGTTGCTATGGTAACAATTTTGAAATAAGTGAGTCTATGGGGCAAAGTGTGACCTGTATGGGAGCACTTCATCCCCAAAAATACACACAGTGTATTCCCCAAGACGAACCACAAACCAAGGTTGATACTAAACCTGTTAACACCGTCACTCCTAAGAGTGATTGATATGCTATTTCTCCTTACAAATGAAAAGGAAATCGTAAAGCAAATAGGTGAGGCGGAAACCATAGACTAGGGGTTATCTGAAAACACCGTAATGAAAGCAGTAGGGGTTTGATGGCAGTCAGTGAGGAGAATTAGCATCCAGATCAAGAGAGCAAAAGGTTGAATCGGTTAGAAGTCGGTTTGGTACAAGACTAGAACTCATCCTAATCCTTTCACCACCAAGGGGGACTTTATAGATTTTACTCTGTCTAACACCAGATGATTTTACTCGTCAAAGGGGAGGCCTTTGGCGGTGAAAGGGTTAAAACCTATCTCCTTAACCCTTTCACCACCAAGGGGGACAATTTTACTCGTCAAAAGGGGAGACCTTTGGTGGTGAAAGCACTAAGAACAGTGGCAAAATAATGTACAGTATAGAGCCTAATTAAACATGTCCTTAAGAAGCTTACTGGAGACTTCTGACAAAAGTGAATGGGGGCATCTAATGTATCTTTGATAGCAATCTGAAGACCAGCGCCCTAAAGTCTTAATTAACCAGGGGGGGAGGCCCACAGAGGCAGCAGTGGTAGCGGCCCCTATTCTATAACTGTGGCCAGCATATAGCGTAGGGTTGAGGCCAGACATGGCTAGGAGAGATCTAGTTTCAGAAGTTAAAGCATCTTTGGTTAGTGGGGTGCCAGACTGATACTGAAAGAGGGGCCCCGGGGTGTTGGTTCTTGCCCTCAGGTACATCTTCATTGCTTTCACAGGGCAGATAGGCTGATTCGTTTTCCCAATTAGGATGGTATGGCCAACCCGAAATGGGTCGCACTTGGAAATCTTCACCTGAATAGACATGTAATCTGGGTGGCTCAAAGTTGGAAGGAAGCGTACATCGCTTGGGGAGAGATGTATTTCAAAAGAATACTTTGAGTTACAAGTCAATTCACCAAGACGCATGAAACCAAAGAAAGCCAGGGTCATGGCCACCCAGATCATAAGGGAATCATAGTTAGAAGTATGTGGGATGGCAAGAAGGCAGAAAAATAGATTGAGGTGATGGATTGTAATAGGTAGACGGACTCTTGTAGAGCAGCCCTGTGACCGTTTGATGCCTTTGCAGATCAGCTGTAGGCGGGGATACTTTTTAAGATCTAAATCATAGCCATTCCGGATGTGCAAATGGCGGACAGCAGCAAGGTAACTCTTGATAGAGGAGTACTTAATTGACCGTGCCAAGTAGGCAGCATATTGAACAAGAGTGCTTTCATCCACTGGCAAGAACTTACCAATAGAAGGTCGATAGAGAAGACAGAATGTTAGAAATCTCTTTTCTGCCGAGGTATAAATCTGTTTTGTAGATGCTGCAATGGATAAGTCCAGGTAATAGCTGATGTCAACATTCAGATCTCCAGGAGTATGGATGGTACTGGACAGGGGGCTTGCTCGGCATGTGGTGCTAAAGACCGAAATCTCTCCATCTGAAAGCGAGAAATGGAGTCTGCAATCTCATTCTTTTTCCCTTCTATGTGCATGATCTTAAGATAAAAATTGTGTTCTAGAGTGAGAAGTGTTAAATGCCGCACCAGATCCATTACCCTTGGGATACGAGACCGTTTTGAGTTGACAATGTGAACTACGGACTCATTATCACAGTAAAAGATGATGCGTTTGTTGGCAAAAGCATCCCCCCACAAGTGACAGGCAACAACGATGGCAAAGAGTTCTTGCCAAGCAATGCTTATGCCTGGCTGGCCTATCTGTTGATGTCTTTGCCAGCAACCCTGAAACCATTTCCGCCCAAAGATCCCTCCAAAGCCCAAGGCACCCGAGGCATCAGTGTAGAGTTCTAAAGAAACAGAGTCTACCCATGAAGTTGATAAGAAAAGGCAGCCCCGTTCCAGTGAGAAATGAATTTTTTCCAAGTTAGAAGATCCTTGAAAAACCCTGAACTTAATTTAATGTGGTGGTGGGGTTGGGTGACATTACAAGTAAGCTTGACCATACGTTGCAAGAAGGGTCTTCCTGGAGGTACGACTTTGCATGCAAAAGTTAAGGTGCCTATCAGTGACTGCAATTCCTTAAGGGTGCAGGATTTCCTGCATTCAAAGGTAGCAAGAGATGTCTGGATCCGCTCGACTTTGTCAGGGGGTAGCCTGGCCTCCATCTTGTCTGAATCAAGGATAATGCCCATGAACTCCAAGACTTTGTCTGGGCCTTGGGTTTTGTTAGTTGCAACAGGGATACCAAGATTTCGGAATGTGAGAAGCATGCTGGACAAGCTCACCTGACAGGCCTGGTTGAACGGGGGAGAGGGTGAGGCAGGTTCAACAATTAGGAAATCATCGAGAATATGGCAGACAAAAGAGATATAGCACTGATTCAGAAGGATCCACTCGACAGCATCTGACAACATATTAAAGAGAAAGGGGGCACTTCTTAACCCAAATGGAAGAACTTTGTCATAATAATATTTGCCATCCCAAAACATGCCAAAGAGCTCATAGTCTGAGGGTTTTAGAGGAAAAAGTCGAAAGGCCGACTCAATGTCAGTTTTGGCAAGAAAACAGCCTCTGCCATGACGGAGAATTCCGCAGATAGCATTGTCAATGGTAACATACTGCAAGCTATGGTCCTCTTTTGAGATTGAGTAATTGATGCTTGTAACTCCAGACTTGGGAAAGGAGAGGTGAAATATTGTTCGGAACTTAGTGGAGTGCTTCTTAGGCACTAGCCCTATAGGGGATACTTGCAAATTGGGAAACGGTGGAGTGGAAAAGGGGCCAGCTACCCTTCCTAAGGCGACTTCTTTAGCCAAATTTTCAGTAACAATTTCGGGCTGTGCTAAGGCTGTGGGTAAATTAGGTGAAAATCTAGCAATGCGGGAGCCATTATACCCAATATCTGCCCCAGTTTTCAGATAACTACACAATTTGGAGACAGAGATGCGATCAGGGTGCTCCCTAAGTGCTTTATCGAGTTCACTAACATTGATAGGTGTGGGGAGGGGTGACATATGTTCCTCACTTGTGTCTACGGGAGGAACTGGACTTAAAGTTCCCTTGGTCCTTGTCTTTGTCCCTAACACCCTCTTGCTCTCGGTGTTTGGAAAGGGAGGGGCATTCGCACCCAGGGTGAGCCCCGCTGCACCGGTTGCAGATGTGCTTGTACTTGCACACATCTCTAGTGCATGATGCAAACCTGTTGTAGTTAATGCAGGTGCCCCCATATGATCCCCTGAATTGGCACTACTGCTTGAGGGTCCATTAGTGAAAAGAGGATATTCCTCTCTCAATACTGCTGGGGGTACTGTAAAAATAGTAAGCCATAATTGGCTGTCAAGTGTGGACCATACTAGTGATTTGTTTTTGCTTGCCTTCTGCCTAAACTTGTAGTCATATATGACCCATCCCAGCCCCTTGTGTACCCGGGCGGCGTACCTAATGAGGCTTAAGTATTGCAGTAATTCTTGTGACCGCAAGGGGAATTTCTCAATAAAAACACTTAAATACAGTGTAAATGCGGTAGTCCACTGTCCAATGTCCGTTATGGACGTGGATGCTTTCGTTTTCTTTGACACCTTGATAACAGAATTGTCAAGTGACAACACGAGGTTGTCCTCTTCGTCATGCAACGACAGGTTTTTGGGAAGAAGCTTCGAAAGGTCAAAGAACTCACCAGATTGGATCTCTTTAACGTAGTTCGCCGGAATCTCCTGAAAAGGTGCTCCCTGACGGCATGGCGCCAGCGAAAGCGGCCCATCGTTTGGTTGAGGACTCTGTCCAGCTTGTTGATGCTGTTCCTGTGATCCTAAAAAAGCAGTACTCCCCGGGATACTTTGGGTCACGGCTTGGGATGTTGGAGTTGCAGCAGGTGAAGACGGTGCCTGTATATGTGACTGAGTAGCTCCAATGGCTGCGAGAGCGGCCTCTCTTGCAATATCTCTGGCCGCGGCTGTAACGGAGTCTTGAACCAGTCGCTTGATTTCGGTGATTTGTTCCTCTGTGAATGCGGCAGGCTGCACGCGCTGCTGAACAGGAGGGCTTGTAGAGGGTAAATGTCGGTCTGCCGTTTGATCGTTGGATTCGTCTACCCGTGCAATGCCAACGTTTTTTAGTCTGTTTTCTAGAGCCGTGCGACGGCCATTTGCAGGAAGGCCGTTGCGTCGACAAAGTTCTTGTAATTGTGCAGTGGTCAGATGTCGAAAGATGGCGGTACCGAACGACATATTTGTTTGGCCATTTTCATCGCCGGTGCGGGTCCGACCAGTCCGTGCAGGCGGCATAATGCGGCGGCAGGTAAGGAACTTCACTCCTAAACCGATTGAGGAGCGTAGCTTGTGAAGGAACACCAGTACTTCAAGGTAAACTTGAGTAGAAAATAGAAATGTTTTTTTGCAGAGGCTAAAGTGAACAAACTAAGCTGAAACACATGGCAGGGATGAATCGGGTGAATCACTATGGCAACGCACGTGCATAAAAGCAGCATATGATTGGTCAAATGTGACAGGAGATGTTGTTTCCACGTGAGCAACAAATGACCTTTGAGTGTGACAGCAGAGCTTTGCCCAGGTAGTATGTCACACAGTGTGATATGTCTTGGTTGTCCCATTAACTTAAATTTATAAGGGTTATAAATTTGCTTATAATTTTTATATTACTATTTACAATAATGGCTGCAAAAATAAAATCTAAGACAAAATTCTAAGTAAACCAATTATGACATGATCGGTCAGCACTTGTGGCTGATGCACCACGTATCAAGTCCATTGTTAGTGTATTGTTTTCTTCCATAGTGTTTGGTTTATTGTTATCATTCTTTGTATTTTTTCTCCATTGTACTGTGCTTTGCGATGTCACCCGTGATAGCTCATTAACTTGGTACATGGTGCATCATCTGCACTTGTGTTATCTGTGTGTTGGCAAATGTATGCATTTAAATTCTATAGTGAAACATATACTTACAATCCCATTTTTAAACTATTGTACCGCATCAACTAGCTCTGTATCAATTATACAGAGCTAGTTTGGTAACCACAAATAAGAATTCATTTCCAGATAACTGTATACAGACTCTACATGCAATGATGAGAACTAAATTTACTGGATAATTTACAGACTGGTAGTTTACTAAGAGGTGGCCAAATGCAAAAATTATGGTACACCGCCATTAAACGGTGACAAGAAATAGGAAGACGGTTACGGTACATGCAAATTATAAAGATAAACATGGATGGTTTGACATTAAGACCCGGTTCAAACGTCGAACTTCTCATGTGCCGAATCTAATGCAAATGAACGAAAACAATAAATTTTTCTCATTTGCATTAGATTCGGTACATGAGACGTTCGACGACTGAACTGGACCTAAGGGGGTGATTGAGATTTATTAGCATCGACGGGCATTACTAAACCACGAAACAGCGAAACGAAACAGCGAAACGAAACACCGAAACACCGAAACAGCTATTTTTTCCTACTTTTTTCTCAAACACCGAAAAAGCTATTTTTTACCACTTTGATGGTGTATAAAATAGACAGGCCAAACACGACTCCCATTGGTCCTTTGGTGTTATCGTTGACCTTCAAAGTTTGGCTCTTACGAGTATATCTTACTCTAACATTCAAGGATCTATTTTTCTCCCAGCCAGCAGTGTGAACTCCATTAGCCAGACTGCATGGTGCGTTTTCATTAACCCTTTTCCGTTAAACATTAGCTTGCATAGCAGACATTTTTTGGTGTACGAAAGCTCGTTTAAAGACCGCCATTTTGGAAGCCATCCAAAGGGAGAACTGGGACGGCCAGTATAAGACATAGATTGCGGACTGCAGACCCGGACTGCGGAATGGTTATAAAACGTGGACTGCGTATAAAATGTGGACTGAAGGCTGCGGACTAGGAACAGAAAGCGGACCGAGTATGAAAAAGGGAGTATAGAGCAAAACTTGGATTGTACTGGCCCAGATGCAGGTTAAAAAAAGCCTTGAGTCTGCTTATTCCGTGTCAAGATTTGTCACGTACATAGTAATGCTCAGTTACACGAAATGCTCAGTTCCAACATCGACCGAGCTAGAGAAAGTATAAGAGTAGAGACTTTATCCTGAAATTGTACTTTACTCCGTGAGTTTAACACCAGATCGAGGAAGTCGAGGAAATTATTATTGGGAAGAATGGAAACAGAAAGGCATATTAAAGGCAACCGGACCTTGCACTGGCATGCATCACAAAATTAGTGGTCACAAATCTAGATATAAATGCTGTAAAAAGAAATGTGTGCTTAATCGACCGTAACTGGCCACTGGTGCAAAGAAGATAAAACAGGAAATACCGGTGCGTTTCTATTTTGGGAGAAAGTCCAAATCCGTATTTGCGAACATGAATCAAATAAAGTGGATTCTCGATCAGACAATTCTGGACGTTTTAAAAAAAGTATTTTAAACAAGCGGTTTTCTGTGCCAAAATGGTACAACAAAATTACCGTACATGACATTATAACCGACAAGCGTTGTCATTTTTCCTATCATGAAGAGCTCGAGGTCAAAATAGGTAGGTTTTCTGTGCACTTGGGTAATATTTACAGCAATTGTAAGCACCTTTCCTACAGTTCAAGAATTTGAGTGCAGTAATACATTTTGGTGCTCCGTGCTTTTTGTAAATGTTTTGTACTCAGTCCGCGTTTATACCCAGTCCGCAGTCCCGGTCCGCAGTCCGGGTCTACAGTCCGCAATCCATATCTTACACTGACCGTCCCCAGTTCTCTCTTTGGATGGCTTATAATCTTTAAACGAGCGTTAGTACACCAAAATGTCTGCTATGCAGGCTAATGTTTAACGGGAAAGGGTTAATGAAAACGCACCATGCAGTCTGGCTAATGGAGTTCACACTGCCGGCTGGGAGAAAAAGAGATCCTCGAATGTTAGAGTAAGATATACTCGTAAGAGCCAAACTTTGAAGGTCAACGATAACACCAAAGGACCAATGGGAGTCGTGTTTGGCCTCTCTATTTTATTCACCATCAAAGTGAGAAAAAATAGCTGTTTCGGTGTTTCGGTGTTTCGTTTCGCTGCTTCGTGAACCACGAAACAGCGAAACGAAACACCGAAACACCGAAACACTGAACTGGGGGACGGTCAGTGTCAGATTTGGATTGCGGACTGCAGACCCGGACTGCGGACCCGGACTGCGGACACGGGCTGCGGACCCGGACTGTGGACTGGGTATGAAACACGGACTGAAGGCTGCGGACTAGCAACAAAAAGGGGACCGAGTATAAAAAAGGGAGTATAGAACAAAACTAGGATTGTACTGGCCCAGATGCAGGTTAAAAAAAGCCTTGAGTCTGCTTATTCTGTGTCATGATTTTTCACGTACATAGTAATGCTCAGTTACATGAAATGCTCAGTTCCAATATCGACCAAGCCAGAGAAAGTATAAGAGTAGAGACTTTATCCTGAAATTGTACTTTACTCCACGAGTTTAACACTAGATCGAGGGAGTCGAAGAAATTATTATTGGGAAGAATGGAAACAGAAAGGCATATAAAAGGCAACCGGACCTTGCACTGGCGTGCGTCACAAAATTACTGGTCACAAATCTAGATATACATGCTGTAAATTGAAATGTGTGCTCGTTCGACTGCAACTGGCCACTGGTGCAGAGAAGATAAAACAGGAAATACCGGTGCGTTTTTTTTTTTTGGGAGAAAGTCCAAATCCGTATTTGCGAACATAAATCAAATAACGTGGATTCTCGATCAGACAATTCTGAGCGTTTTAAAACAAAGTATTTTAAACAAGCAGTTTTCCGTGCCAAAATGGTACAACACAATTACCATACATGACGTTATAACTGAAAAGCGTCGCCATTTTTCCTATCATGAAGAGCTCGAGGTCAAAATAGGTAGGTTTTTTGTGTACTCTGGTAATATTTACAGCAATTGTAAGCACTTTTCCCGCAGTTCAAGAATTTGAGTGCAGGAATACATTACGTTCCGTGCTTTTTGTACGATGTTTTGTATTCAGTCCGCGGTTTGTACCCAGTTCGCAGCCTTCAGTCCATATTCAGACCTGTAACCAGGGGGGTGCACGGGGTGCGTTCGCCCCCCCCCCCTCCTTCACAGGCCCCAAAGGTCCGCATTTTGACACTCAATATCCAAGTTAAGGAGTGCAGTCGGTTAAACTGAAGTTTAAAACTTAACAGTGATACTCAAACAAAATCAAAGAATAGAAAAAGCAGTCATGTATTCACTGGGTGACTAAAACCAGCTGCACTCTAGTAGCCCGAGCCATTCAGAACATTTCAATGAGCGCACAGATGTCCGAGCTTATCTAAATGAATAATGAATAAACTCCCTTCGCACGGGAGTTTAGACGAGCGAGCCAATGACAAGGGAGCCATCTCACGATTTTTGTCAGACACGTCTGCTGACGCGTCGGGTAGTATTCCCTATTTTTACAAGCGCATGACTGACGCCCGAAGATGCAAAATTAGTTTTTTTGTGTAATACGTTATGGGTACGAGAGAACAGGAAAAGGCCATACCAGAGGCAAGTCGCCGTAAGGGACTTATCGACATGTGCAGGACGAGATGGGCCGCGCGCCACACGGCATACTCTCATTTCTACCAGGCGTACCCCTACGTCATTCAGTTGCAGCCTTAGAAAACAACTCCTGTGGAGCTAATCACAAGATGTGTGGCGACGAGTACCAAGATGCCACCTGGGACCCAAAGAGCAAGGACGACGCGGTTGCACTGTTGGCAAATCTAGCAACTTTGACTTCATTGCTGCAGGGCCAGTCAATGGACATTATCAAGGCATATGAAGAGGTAGGTATCCTGAAAGGAACGTTATTCTTTTTTAAAATAATGTCAGAGAAAGAAATTAAAGCCTTATTAATGACAAATTAAATAGCGAGAATTTACACTGTAAAATGGCTTCCAGATTACAGATGTCAAGAGGACTTACAACGAAATAGCGTCTAAAATGGACGAGAAATTCGCGCGCGACTATAAGCACGCAATGAGGGTGGCACGTAACGTCAATGTGGAACCTACGATGCCGAGGGTGGCTGGTCGCCAGATCCATCGTTGTAATGTCCCTGCTGACAATCCCGAGCAGTACTATCAGCGAAACGTGGCCGTTCCGCTTATTAACCATATCAAAGCTGAACTGGATGAGCAGTTTTCCGGTAATGAGTTTTGGGGTTAAATTCGGGTTGAATTGCTCCTTTTTCCTTTCACCTCCCCATCAGCTCGTTCATTTCTTTGTTCGACTGCAGTATTGAGGCTCTTCTTTGCTCCGAACAGATCTGTCTGTGTTGGCGTCAAGCCTCCTCTGTCTCGTACCATCAGTGCTGTGTGATAGGGCCGGTGATTTGCCAAACGCTGATGAGATCATCAACACCTACAAAGATGATTTCCCGTTGCCGGAGCTTTTACGTCAAGAACTTTTTCGATTCCAGATCAGGTGAAACATAGTAAACTAAATTGATTAATTCTGGGATATTCCAAAATTATGCACATGTCTTCGGTTTTCCCGCGGGATCGACCCCCGGCCTATCAGGGAGATATGTGGGGGAATACAAAGAGATAGACGGGATTCTTTGCCCGAGGGTAGGGGAAAATCTTGACATTGTTCTACGATCAAAGATTAGAGGGTAGGGGAATTCACTAGTTTGAAAAGGATGTCACGGGAATTTTCAGCTGAGAGACAACTTGCCGAGGGGACTCTGTCTTCAGAAATTCCCCGACCCCCGGGGAACTTCCTCAAGTTTACTTGACTTATTTTGCAATCCCCCTGGTTAGCCCGGGGTCGACCCCACGGGGAAGCCGATGACATGTGCATTACACAGCAAATTCCAAAACTGGGTAAGTGAGAGATAACAGTACATATTGTTTCTTATTTCTTTCAGATACTCTTCAAAACCGAAGGAAGAGAGGCCAAATACAGCAGTCAAAGCTGTTAAGGAGTGCGATAATGATCTCTTTTCAAATATATACGCGCTCCTCAAGATATGCGCCACAATCCCTGTAACGAGCTGTGAATGTGAAAGAAGTGCGAGTTCTTTAAGACGGCTGCATACATATAATATAACAGAGCATGCATGAGCCAGGAGAAGCTGTCGTTCCTCGCACTAATGCACGTACATTATCAAGTTAAAATTGTTTTGGATGAGGTGGTAAATCTGTTTGCCACCAAACACCCACGGAGGCTGGAGCTCGGGACTATTCTGAGGGATTAGTTCCGCAGTATTTTGATATATCATTTTACATCGTAAAATTAGTCCTTTGTAATAAACTTAATTCAAACAGTTGTATTCGACAAATGTAATATTCAGTTCTTACCGTGTACTTTGCCGTTACAATTTCTCATGTATTGCTACTTTCCTAAATAAACGGATCCGACAATAAAAAATACATTTCGGTAGTTTGGTCCACTTTGGCCTCGTTAGCACCCCTCTCCCCTCCCCCCACCCCCCCACATAAAATCCTGGTTACGGGCCTGACACTAGCTGTTGTTTATTTCTAAACGAACACTGCAGCTACAATTCGTTGCTTATTTGATTTATAAGTGTGTTTTTGGAGCCATTTTGCACCTCAGAAGCCCCCTGCCTGGCGTCATAAAGCTGGGTTGATGGGTAAAGACCATCCTTTGAAAGAAAACAGAGGTGAATAGCAATTTTACACAAAGTAAGCCGCTGAAAGTATTCGAGTGAGTGATGGCAATCCATGGAGTGAAGTTGTGTCTTTAGACGTTTTGAGAATGGTTCCAGGACCTGGCATGGAAATTTTGGCGAGTTTTGACTTGTAAATAATGCAATCGGTGCAATGTTTTGCCAGCAGGACCGGGTGGCTCGACACTTATTACATACATGTGAAATGGAAATTGGCAGACTTCTATGCTGTTCTTAGGCAAGAAAATCCCAGAATTCCTTTGGGTCACAAACGTGAAAATTACAGACTGTGAGAGCAACTGAAATCAATCGGAGTCGGGATAAAGGAGTGAGCAGGTAAATGTGGACCAGATTACAAGAGGTGAAGACAAAGTTTGCTGCCAATGTAAACTTTTAACTTCAATAGGAATTTTTATCTTGAAAACTTCAAGACAAAGTTGCGTGAGTTTTGGTGTTGTCCGAGAGCGATTTTGGTTTTCAAAGAGAATAAACAGTCATATTAAGTGAAAATTGGGAGTCTCGGTCAGTTTCCAGGGTGATGAAATCTGAAACACTTATTATTTAGCAACAAAAATGCTTCATTTCAGCCATAGTCCGGGATTTGGAAAAGTTGCAGGTTTTCAAAGCATTGGTCTTCTACGACCAATATTTTGGTGATCGGTAGAAAAAGAGTTAAGAGATAGAGAACCACAACGGGAACTCCGTCCCTACTCTTTTCGAACAGAGTGTGGGTTCGTCAACATCCCACAGGATCAGTCATCAATAGTTGTGAGACGGGGCCTACGGTTTATCGTCCTTTTCCGAGAGGACTACACGGTCTAACCGTTTGCAGATGTCATTACAAAGGCAGCACTTTCTCCTCCATTAGTTAAACACCCCGAGCGTTGGTTCGGCAAGCTTTTCATCTTTCTCCAATTTAAAAATTATCCTTCCGACGTTCTCCCCACATACCCATTGGATAACGGTTGCCCGATCCGTTATCATTTTCGAGAAGTCTTCTCTTGTATCAATGGCGGTAGAGTAATGAGCTCTTGGACAACTTGATAGGTAAACCATCAATCAGTATTTGCCGTTCATCAGAGACGGGAATTCACACTACAAAGGAGACGCCGCAGTTGTACTTTTCCTCCCGTTTCCCAATCCTTTCCCGTTCTCTTCTAAAAAAATTGCAGAATTTTATCGTCCGCTCGTGCAGAACTCGTGCAACGGTGATCTTACGAAAAAGGTACCACTGCTCGCAGTCTACCGGGAGCACAATTGGACTTTTACACTTGACTTGATTCACAAAGCAAACAACAAGAAAATCGACATTAAATATTTCCAAAAACTTAAATTACAATTTCAAGAAATTAAAAGCAATTTTAACACTCAAATTTAAGAAATAGTGGGGGCTACGGCCACATAACTATTACTTTGCTCACAAGTGAGTTCTATTAACAGAGGAAACAGTAATCGCCGAATTAATGAGTTTAATGTCAGTCCAGATAAGCGAACAACTTAAACACCTCTTGCGTTGAAAAATACAATTTTGGAATAATTTTATCATACATTTCATTATTGCATTTCTGGTAATGTTAGCCATATCAAAAACAACCTTGGTATGCTTGTAGCTTTTCCACGTTTACTTCAAATGTTTGGGCTATGACAAATTTTTGTTTTAGTTTAGTGAGTTTACTTTTAGTACGTAAATGACGTCAACATTGCTACCTCTAGGGCTGATTGTGTTCTCACGTCGGAGGGGTCGATCTACAACCGTTCATGGATAACTACGAAGTAGAAAGACACCATTTCCTTGTTCCTGATCTGGAAGTCATCTTCATCGTTGCATATCCGTTTGAACAGGAGAAGTTGACTGTGTGGGATTGAGTCTTAACATCCCACCAGTTGTAGTATTTAAGCCACAAAAAAGAGAAACCACAAATGCATTAGGACGGTAAGAACAGAACAGCTGTTTGAAATCATGACGCTTTTCCATATTCATGAAAACAAACCTAGGTAGGCTATCTATACACTCTGTATGTGTATTTCCGGTAACGTTAATACTCTTGATGTCACGAGGTGGAGTTGGAAGGGGTGCATCCAGCAATTCCTGGCCCATGACGGCCAAAAACCGTTCTAAGTGTGATTAAGCAGCGACTTCCATTAGTTTTAATATTCGCTCAAAGTGCACTATTAAAATTGAAAACAGTAATTGCTTGATAAGGCATATCGTGCACTATATTTACTCATTACTGTACTAATTCTCCAGAAAATAGCTTTTGGATACATCCAGTTGTTTAGCCTGAGACATTAAACTAAAAGTTGAAGCTATACAACCCGGCGGTAAACAGAAGTAGTATTAAAGCTTCTTTCCGATTACTGCAATATTTGAAGTGAAACATTTCATCCATGCATCTCTCTTTCTCGTATTATTTTGTATTTTAAACTGGATTTACCGCCAAACTTAAAAATTTTGTTTATATCGTTCTTGATGCCTATTTCGTACTTTCAGTTAGTACCTTTAATTCTAGCCTCAAGCCAATCTTCTCAATAACCATCTAATTGACAAGCCCGCAAAAACTCAGTTTGAATTGGTAATCTTTATCAGAAGCCAAAAACAAAGATAACAGAATTCAGGTTACAGCTGATTATGAATGAGATATGGAACATACTGTTTAGTTATACCAACACATCGTCCTAGCCCACCCCTCAGGTTTGATCCAGTATTAAACGCGCAAATTGAGCTGGCAAAAACTTGGGAGTTAGAAAGATCGAACAACGGGATGTGTTTACTTGTTGTATCCCATTTACAACTGATTTGTATAGTTGAATTCAAAAATTTCATTCAAGCATCTTTCTTTGTTACTTGTTTGTAAATTTCAGCTCAATTTTCTGCTGATAGAATCGATTGCCACTGAACAAATTATTGGAAGTGCTTTTTAATACTAACAATCTTCATTTCCCACCCCAAGGACTTAATTGCATATTGAGCGCGCTACTAAAGTCCATTCAACGCGCAATCTCTTGTTTCTTTTCTCATCGTTTATTTGTTCTGGAAACGACATCTAGTTCATTGCAAAGAATGAGGGACACGCGTGCGCAGTTCGTAGCGACACTTAAGTGATGAATTTTTGTTTTGATATACCTCTCTAAGCTTTTGACTTTTCTACTGGTATCAATCGGATCCTGTTTCTTGACATCGATAGTCGTTCTTTGAAACCAAAATTACTCACATTCCAGCTTTATCCACCACGGTTTTGAACATTAAAGTTGACCTTTCTTCTTTGGTAAGAAAACTACAGCGGCATGCCGTTTGAAACCCCATCAGACAGTTGACACCCCACAAGGGGTTCATCTACTAATTTTTAACTTCAAATTCCAATTTTAAACGTTCATTAAATCTTCAATATTCCCTATTTCACTCAATTTAACTAACCCTTTGAGAGAAATTCTCTTCCCAAATATACCTCAAATCAAGCCAAACATTCACAAAGTATCCCACCAGACGGCTTCGTGAAAGAAGCATAGGTATTTCTGACTGCTTGAAACGCGAGCAAGTTATTAAATTTAAATCCGTGTTAAGCGACGAAGAGATTTTCAATGGGGTGTAGCCGTTAGCCGTAAGGAGGCCAAAAATTTAACCGCTAGACGTAAGAAAGCTTAAAGTTTAACCGTTAGCAGTAAAACAAACTGAAACCGCGAACCGTAAAAATATGTATTAGCGCAAATTAAAGGTCCCGTTCACACTGATGAGTTTTCAAAAGTGTTTCTTTTCGGTTTCATTGAAAACGCAGATCGATCGATCCGCGTCCACACTACCGTTTTCGAAGCTTTTCAATGTTCCAAACTAAAACGATCGAAATCTCTGAATGATATGGTGCGACGTAGGTGACGATATGTGCATGTCTGGGTACAACTCACGTGGTGTGGCTGACTTAACTGTGTTCATTTCGATTCGTTTTCGGCTGTCCGCCCTAGAACGATATGTGCGGCATGTGTATGAGGTTTCATTTTGGTATCCTTAGCATAGAACTGAAGTGGTTCGAATCTTATTTGACAAATAGAGAGCAGCAATGCAGTATTAATGGACAACTCTCATCCAAGAAAACAATCACCTGTGGCGTGCCTCAGGGCTCAATCCTGGGTCCATTGTTGTTCTTATCATATATTAACGACCTGCCTGAGTGTTTAAGATCAACTACTCCATATATGTATGCAGATGATACCCAGATCTTCTCATCCTCTTACGATGCCAACGAACTTGTCATTAAACTAAATTCTGACCTCGCCCATGTCCGCAACTGGCTTATAGAAAATAAACTTCAAATGTATCCCTCTAAGTCCAAATTGATGTTTATTGGCTCTTCATATAATTTGAACAATAAGAATACCGAACCAGTTGTAGCAAATAATACACCCATAACTCGAACTGATACACATAAATGCCTAAGGGTTCAGATAGGTGAAAGACTTAGTTGGGATAGTCATATTGACATGATTTGTAAGAAGGCCAGTGCGGGCATTGGAGCGATGAGACGTATAAAGCCCTTTGTTCCTGTAAATACGCATGAAAAGGTTTATAAGAGCCTAGTACAGCCTTATTTTGAATATTGTTCCCTTCTTTGGGACAATTGTGTCAAATTACTAAAAGATAAGTTACAAAGATTTCAATCTCGTGCTGCTAGAGTTCTTACTGGTGCCCGTTATGATATTCGTTCCGCTGAAATAATCGAGACCCTCTCTTGGGACACACTTTATGGGTGTATTATTTGGCTCCATGCCAAATCAACATTGATGTTTAAAATACTAAATGACGACACTGCGCCCGACCTCAGGAACTCTTTTGGTAGAAGGAATGTTGATCAGGCTAATTACCATTTTAGAAATAGTGCTACAGATCTGACACTTTCTAAGCCGAAGAGAGAGTTTCTAAAAAGAAGTTTCAAATACAGCGGCGCGATGCTTTGGAACCAACTCCCAAATGAAGCAAAACTAGCGGAATCGATATATTCATTTAATAAATATATCAAAACGTAATTGGGTCATGTCATGCTATATAGTCTTGTGTTAGTTATGTCCTAGCTATCCTAATACTTTTTAATATTTAGTTTATAACGGTTAGTTCTCGTTCTTAGCTGAATTTTCGTAGTTCTAGATCTATCATATTATTAACTCGTATTATTAACTTTAGTTTCATTTTTATGTCTGTATAAACACGCCCTCCATGGAAACCAGCTAAGTGTTGTTGGGGCTAGCGTGTTTCTTGATTTAAATAAAGTATACCTACCTACCTACCTTCCTACACTTTCGAGGGCGTTTCAAATCGATGCCGGCGTTTTCGGTAAAAACGCAGAGCGTTTTAGTGTGGATGAAAGGCCTAAACGCATCGAAATGTATGCCTTTTCAAACGAAAACGCATTAGTGTGGACGAGAGTTCAATTGTCTAGTTAAGAACTCCATTTGCTTATCGGCTAATTACTGTCATTTCACAATGCCGGACATGGAGGAAGTGTCTTTGAAATGGATGGTACCACACACTTTGCAGCCGCCTTGACTTTTTGACAGCTCTTTCCATTTTTCTGACTTTGTTGTTCAGTTTCCCTTTATATTTCCCAGTTAATTATTATTTAACGTGTTCCAAACTAAAATGGGTTTTTCCAAAATACAAAATTCCGTCAGAAAAGCCCATTTTCTCACTGCATAAACGTGATTAGAACTTAAAACACTTGACTGCAGGAATAACATTAGTTGGAGTGATAACCTGTGAACACAACGAAATCACAATTTTAAATAGTTGTTTTAATAGACCATATTTACTCTGCACTCGTGTTTACACTAAAAATCTACAATTAAAAACTACGGGTAATACACGGACACAAAAAATAGCTAAAAAAAAAACTGCAGTAAGGAAAAGCTAATTTTGCCCACAAGCCGAAAAGCTGCATGAAACATTCAACTATTGTATCTCTAACACAAACGAATGATGCAGAAATTCTGCATGGCTTAAAAACGTTGGTTGCAGAAATGCTGCAAATCTTATTTTCCGCTAAATTCACTACTTTCCCTATAACTACCGTATGATGCGAAATTCTGCATCTCAGCCTAGCGGCTTGATAAAGCTGGATGCAGAAATTCTGCAAATCTTATTTTTCGCTAAAATCGCTACTTTCCCTATAACTACTATATGAGGCAGAAATTCTGCATCCCAACCTAACGGTTTGAAAAAGTTGGATGCAGAAATTCTGCAAATCTTATTTCCCGCTAAATTCGCTTCTTTTTCTACAACAGCTGTATCATGCAGAAATTCTGCATCTCAGTCTAGTGGCTTGAAAACGATGCCTGCAGAATTTCTGCAAATCTTATACATTTACCATTTAATTAACGTACAAAAAAATGAAGGGTGTAGAAATTTTGTCTGTCAATCCAATAATTTGAAATATATGGTGCAAAAATTCTACCTTGTTAGTTACCATTTAACCCACTACAGAATGTTTGAGGAAAATGGCTTTATTTAGTTTAAGACCACTTTGAAACAAGATTAAGCAGGCCCAAAAGGTGAATTAAAGTAATTTTCAATTTCTTACTAACCTATTTGCAGTGAGTGCAGATTACGCAAGTGCATGGTAAAGCTAGGTTTATAGCAAAAGTACCTGTGGGAATATTAAAGGCGTGCTTGATTGGAGATTGATTAGAAATTAAAATCACAGCAAATTCTAAAATGTGGCAGTTTGTTACTAACAACAATATTATCATAATATGCCAAACTTCACTGCTCTGTTTTCAACTTTATTGCACGAAATGGTCAATAAAGCCCACCTCCTAACTATACTGCACTCAAGTAGATTAGGGCCTGGTTTTGTGATTCTTAACCTTTTCACTCCAACAGTGACCAACTGTGATATGGAAATGTTTCGAAAAATCGTAATTTTCAATTTTCAAAATACAGTACATGAAAAACGAATAGTGTCATGAAAACGTACTATTGAACAGGGTTCATGTAAATGGTATCACCACAAGATTTTACTCAAAATGTTAAACATTTTTCCTATACAATTAGCTCTGTGAATAAAAGGTTAAGCACATTTTCCGAAATTTGGCTGGCTACCATATTTGGGGCGAGCGCGTGAGAACGAGGGAAGATTCGTGTTTCACTCTTCACTCGCCCCAAATATCTGAGAGCCTGGAACAGGCTGGGTTATAATCAGACTTAAACTATAGGCCATGGGATATCTTAAAAGTTGACAATGCACCACTCCCCCCTTTAAATATGCAAAGAACCAGGGTTTAATCTACCTGAGTAGTTGCGAGCTGATGTGCCAATCAATATAGCCTTCCTTCCAGACGCACATGTAAGATGGGAATAAAAGCATTACCTGAAGGAGAAAACCATGACGGATATAAGAAAAATGCATGCATGAAACTATAAAAAAAAAAAAAAACAGTACCAAACAAAATGCCTTGAGATGTGTTTGTAAGCAGAAGTGTACTTTCAAAGAGTAAAATGTCAATACGCAATCTACAAATTAGGGCACAGTACTTTAGGTCTAGTTATAATCAAGTATTGGTGACAAACAAAACATTTCAGGGCAACAGTCGAGCATACATTGAAGCTTTAAAAACACATTACACTAGCTGGCAGACCTACACCTTCAAGTAAGGAGGAGGTGGGGGGGGGGGTGGGGGGGCACATCAACAAGATAAGATAAGATAAGATAAGATAAGATAAGGACCCACAAAGAAAATAATAATTGTTGATTTGGTAAATACTTGATGTAATCAAATTACATGCCCATAATAGATCACACCAATCTCATATATGTATCTTACATTATTAATTTTACAGTGTCCCATGTACCAATTTTGCTTCCATTTGGAAAGAAATTAACAGTTTCAGATGTTAGGTTATTGACCAGAGCTGTTGCATTGATTTAACTGTTGACCTTTAGATTTTAAATACTGTACTTGTCCTACAATAGGCTTAACATTGTATGAAGTGTTTACAAAGTGTTGAAACAACTAATATTGAAGTGGAGATTATTTGCAGCAATTACGACACTGTCATTCAAAGGTTACACTGAGCATGTACTTATGCCAGAATAATTGCTATAGGGACATTTTTACAAGATATTATAACAAGCACACTTGTTGACTTGCACCAAACTAGTGCAATATTTTTGCATGTGGTACAAAGTGCAAAACACCGACTTGCATTGTCATTGGATAAAAACATTCAAAATTGAAAGGTAAAAATCCAAATCGTAATCACGTTGACACCCCTATTGTTATGCTTTCAAAAACAACACTTTGACAACAGGAAATGTTCCCAGCAATAACCTCTACATAATCATCTACTTTTACTATGCATAATTTTGATACCCTCCTAACACTGCCACTTTAGTATGCACTTTGCATAAAAATTGTATACTTTAAAGGGAAAAAAGGGTCTAGAGAAGTTTTACCTTAAATGAAAGGCCTTGTACGCAGGATTTAAACATGGTATTAATTATCAAAATTTCAGTTAACTGTTAGCCATAAAAGGGCCAAAAATTTTAAACGTAAAAGCTATTACCCCATAAAGACCCTCGACGAAGAAACGGTGTTCAGGTGTAGCTCCGCCTTATAACTAATGACGCGGGAATTAAAGCTAACAGAAATTGACGCGAGTTTTACAAAATTCATGAAATTCATGAAGCGTTAATTTCCTATAATGAAACATGGTGCAACCCCTCCTAAGAAAAACCCAGGGTCCGTCCCCGACAAGGTCCATAAAAACGAAAAAAAAAAAAAAAGAAAAAAAAAAAAGAACAAAGCTAAAATAGCCACATTGATCAGATAAACTTTGAATATATGATAGCCTGCTTGCTGACGTCTCCTATTTCCTTCGTTGCACGCGAAAAAGGGACGTCTGCGAAACAGCGTCGCTAATCGTGTTCCAGTATCCCGCTGTTTGGTTTTAAACTTCGCATAAATAATGAAACATTATCCACCGCTGTGGAAGTCTGGCCATATGTACCCCGACACAACATTTTCCCCAAGCTTTCCAGCTATTAAGTCAGCCTGTTACTCGGCCACTGAACGTTGACTTGCACCAGTCTAACAGGAGAATTGGGAATTATGTGTGTAGAATGCTTGGGGAAGACCTTGACGAGTGTTTAAGCGAGCCACGATCGTTCGGCGAAGAGGAACCAGATTCGTCTAAGAGAATTCGTTTCTCAAGAGAAGCCGATGCTCCTACTTTAAAAGATTTGCGAAAATCTTCGAAAATCTCCTCGTCGACTTTTCCCAAGTTCTTGCGAAGTCTATGTCGCTTTTGAAGTTTCGTGAGACACTGTTTACACTGAAATATAAGCTTATGTTGGATCCGCAGTAAACTGACGAGAGAGAATTTCTTTCGCAAACATTAAATGCTCTGTGACCTAACACAAGATTTCTGTCGCTCACCTTTTCGATGGCTGAAAAACACCGTTAACATTGTATGTTTTGATCCGTTTTAAATGGAAAACCCCGCTATTAAAAAATTTGGGCGGCATAATGCATGCAGAATTTGCTCGAAACAAAGACCACTGTCTGGCTACCAATCACAGTTCTTTCCCAAGATACTGGGAAAACAGCAGGATACTGGAACACGATAGCGACGCTGTTTTGCAGACGTCCCTTTTCCGCGTGCAACAAAGGAAACAGTAGACGTCTGCACGCAGGCAAAATATATGAGTGATCATCGCAGTTATGAACACTACTTAAGCAGTAGTGAAATAAAGCCTAAAAAAAAAATTCAGGTTTGTACGGGATTCGAACCAACGACTTCTGCGATACCGGTGCAGTGCTCTACCAACTGAGCTAACACGCCAACTAGCAGCCGGTCACTTAGTTAGCTCGTAACATGGCAAGAAATGAGGGACATGAGTGGGCGGAGTCACTACAGAGCAGTCTCGAGAGCTGTCAATTACTTTCTTTCTCTAGCGAGATAGTATTGGATGATTGTTGCTTTGGAAATTTGCAGGGGTCCAAAATGAAGATAAAAAAGATGGCGTCCCTGTCGAGTAATCTATGGTTGTCTACAACAGCAAAGAAATAAAGATAATAAAGAAAGTTTGTCATCTTGAAAATTTCCTGTAATAAATAAATAAATAAATTTTTTTCTGTTTAGGCGAAATATCGGACATTCTTGGCGTATGAAAATGTTCTGTACTTCGAACGAGCACGGCGTATTGAAAATTTGATTTCTTCCTGTTTAACTTCCCTGCTATCTCTCCGCAAGGAATTGTTGTCATTCTGAGTCTTTTACCGAGGATTTCTATCCGTAAAAAAGCCTGGGAAAGAGAAGAATGATATAACAAAATGGCTGGCGGTATTTGGAACTTGCGAAACACTCACAGCATTCGTGGCGCTTCTATGAAGACTTATCTTCATCCAAATAGACTTGAAAAAAGTTCATCATCAATGCTGATTCCGTGGTGGACCAAAACTGTGATAGAAAAACAGTTTCAGGGAATGTGAAGGGTAAGGATTTGGAACAATAATTCTGATTGATACCACGGAATTCGTTCCCGTACAGGCTTGCAAAGTTAGATTTTTCGAATGCGATTTAGCTATAAACGGCATTCCGCCAAACTTTCCTAACCAAAGAAGAAAGGTCAACTTTAAAGTTCAAAACCTTGGCCGATAAAGCTGGAAATTGAGTAGCTTTTGTGTCAAAGAACGGCTATCGATGTCAAGGAGGAGGATCCGGGACACTCGCATCTTCAGACGTTTTTAAGTTAAAATAGATTTTCGGCAATTAAATAGCAACTTTATAAGACATGTGAAGAACTTGTAAATCTTCAAACAACCAGCACTGCTTTTCTGCACTTTATAATTGTGAATCTGCACTTGCAAGCCGGTATGCTGGGACAATGAGACCGTCGGAGTCCTGACAACCAAGGACCCAGACTTTTCACACCAGAAGGAAACACAACCCTGTTTTAGATCAGTAGTGCTGTGACTGTACACTACTTTTTATCCTCAAATTCGTCGACACCCAGCAGCCGTCTCAATCATATATTCATTCATTGTAAAGATGGTCACATGCATTTCTCCAGCCCCGGAGTTCTTGGCCTCCTAAGATTTACACAGATTTCACACCTCATCGAAGTTGCTGTCAACACGGTTATACTGCTCACCAATAGAGGACATTCGCGGGAAAGGTAATTTCACTTTTAACGAAACGCGGAGTTTTTGTACGTTGGTTTGGTGCTGCAAATTGGTCCGAAATTAGAACGAACACTACTTTCTGCATAAATGATAATAATAATAATAATAATAATAATAATAATAATAATAGAGTTCATATAAAATTGCTTTTGCTCATAGTTGTGAATGTGACAAAGAGAAATATATATAGCAGTATATTTATACAAAAAAAAAAAAATGAGTCAAAGTATAAAAACTCTAAAACATCATATTAGGTATAAAATAATGCCGACTACAAAAAGCTCAGAGTTCCTGGCTTTCCCCCAGAAATAGCGTTCTCTTCTTAACAAATATTAGCGTGCCCTTTTTCAATATCCAAGTCAATGTCCGACAACTCTAAATAAACTCTGCTGGAAAATCGCGAGCCTCTTAAAGAAAGTAATGCTGATCTCAGCAGCGCAAAGGACACTCTTGCCCTGATCCATGACATGGTAGTCGCATAGGTTTCGCCTTTCTTTCTAGCAACTAACTCAGCAAGCCTACTATGGTATCGTTCACATTCCACCGCCATTCCACCTGTCGTGCTAAAAACTAATGGCGTGGATTTAGCTTGCTCTACTTCTAACACTCGTGCTGCCTGAATATCTGGTCTGGAACCATATCTCTATATCTCTATATCTCTCTATAATCATAATCATAATCACAATCACAATCACAATCACAATCACAATCATAATCATAATCATTAACACTTTATTTAACGAGGGTAACATCAATTACTGATATCTCAGAAGTTTACATAATGGCCCTTCCTAAGCTAATCTAAACAACAATCTAAAACTAAAGTAATCATTAATAAATACATAAATACGTGTAATTAATATTAAAATGTCCAGTAACAGAGTTTCCCAGCATCATTCAAGAATTGGTGCAAGAAAGTACGGTGAAACGGGTCTGATGTACGTTTTGTGGAACGAGTTCCCGTTGTTGAACCCGATGAAGGTAAGTTACTGAACTATGCACCCGAAAACGTGAGCTTAGTTTGAAGTCGCTGCCGGCAGAGCCCACAAGATCTGCCCCAAGCCCGAGAAAGTTTGTTTCACAAAACGTAAGCTCTAGAATCTGGAATCTGCCTCACCGTACTGCAGGATGGCCCTTTTTTCTCCAGCCAGAATGTCGCAGCTCATTGACTTGTCGACTGTGAAGATTTTTTCGCATGCCCTTCGAATGTTTTCAATCGTTAACTCTTCATACTGGCAAGTTTCATACTCATAGGAAACGAACTCCCTTGAACCAATTCTTGAATAGTTTTGGGCTTTACCAGACTCCTCAGCGCTTAATCGCGGCAGGACTCAAGTATCGTTGTCGTTCTTAAAAGTACTAACGGTATCCTTATTCCTTCATTGTAATTCGATTCTTTTGGCTTTCATTTTCGCCTTGAAATTTCTCCCCTCGGCCGCCATTTTGCTTGTTCCACTGCACGTGGCGTTCTCATCGTGCAAAGCATCGTGGTATACTATCATAGCCCTAGACTCATGCAAAATTTCATTTTACTTTTTTTTTTTTTTTTTTTTTTTTTTATGTTGGTTTGAAAGCCCTAGGCTCATGCAATTGAAATTTACTTTTGTTTTTCTTTTCATTGCAATTTTCTTTGCTTTTGGGTACTGTTTTCATTTCACTTTTATTTAAGTTTCTCTTAATTTAATTTTAGTTTTGATTTTCAATGAACAAACGTTTTGTTTAAGTATTACTTATCTTCTGTTTTCTTTTTTCATTGAAATATCTGCTCATTGTAGAAGCTTTTTTTGAAAAATCTTTGGCCAATTTCGAGTGATAGCTATAGGCCACCATAGACGTGAGCATGTTTGTTTGTTTGTTTGTTTGTTTTATATCTGACTGCAGAGTTGCCGTCCTGTTAAACTCTAGTGCAGTTTTCCTTCTCTTTAAAATATGGAAGAAACCAGCGAAGAACTACCTAATTTTTATCGGCATTTACCTTTTAGGTCTTGATACAACAAGCAGCAAAAAAGAAGCCAAAAATTTTGGCCGAAAGACGTTCACTGGGAACCAAAAAAGTCACCAATTGGTAATTAACAACATTTAAAGTGAAAATTTCCGGTTTTATGTTGTTTTTAAATTTGTTTAACCTGGAGACAACAGTAGACAGTTGTTAATTGGAAATTTACCAGACAATCAAGGCCGCAAAAAATCTCAATGCGACAAATATTTTCGGAACATAATAACAAATAGTCACACTTTGTCTCAAAATTAAATGTTATTAGCTCTTTTCTCTTGGAATTTATCTTGGTGTAAGGAGAAAAAATCCAGACACAGCTGGAACATATGTCGCCAGGCCCACTGGATGCGATTTTGCGAAGGTTTTACGCAGAGGCCAGAAGCAAATCGGGAGATGACTACAGTAAATCTACGCTCCTCGGATTTCGCCACGCAATTGAAAGATACTTAAGTGCACCGCCACTAAACAAAGGCCTGAAGCAATCTTCCGACCCAAGGTTTAAAAGGTCCAACGAGATGAGGCAGCATCCCTATCGCATCTCTACACAAACCACAGTCTCAGAGCAACGGCAATAACTTTGTGGTATAATGCTGGAATTCCCAACAGGTACATCATGGCTATTACCGGTCACAGAAATGAGCAAAGCCTTGCACATTTAACAATACACGACCATCCACTTCACAGCTACGCAACTGCAGTGATGTCCTGTCAAGAAGCATCAACACTGGCAATGTTAGCAACCAACATGAGTCTTCTGCTGCAGCCATAATAGTTCGTCAAAATAACGGTGTGGTAAATACTCAGGAGAAAACTGCAAGTTTCCTGCAGTCTGTCTTCTCCAATTGCACCGTTCAAGGTAGCGTAAACATTATTTTGCACAATCAGAATCCTTGATAACTTCGGCACTTTGACTCTTAAAACATTTTTTAGTGACACTTGAGTTCATTTGCCTTTGATTTTCTCCAATTTCACCGTAACGTTTATGCTTTTCATTCACAGTTATCGGTTGACATATTTAATTGGATCAAACGTTCTCGCTCAAACCAAAGTATAAATTGTGGCGTGTTTTTGACCACCCAATAGGGACGTTTGTTTACATTTTTGTGCATTGTGAGAATTTTGCACTCTATCACAATAAAAAGCTTCTTCGCGCAGTTCCTTGTTGTAGCTATAAAGTAATTTGCTCATGCTTTTAGCTGTGCGTGTATTGTGTTATAGACGCATTTGGGAAGTTTGGAGAGCACTCAAAAAGCTAGAGTTGCTCTCGGCTGTGCCTCGAGCTACTCTTACGCATTTTGCGTGCTGTCCAAACTTCCCTCGTGCATCCACAATTCGATATACGCATGCTAAGCATGGACAAATTCTTAAATTACCCTAATCAAAGAGCGCAAATCTCTTATTAACCCTTTGACTATTGAGTTTACTTATTGCAATTTTTTTAGTAAATTTTGGGTGATAATTAGTCTGGAGCGTTAATTTTCTCCATATAAGGAGTTGCGAGTCTTGTGACACTGTGGGCTCGAACTAAGGTGTGATGCCATGCACATTAGCTGCCGTTGTTCGTTTACCGAGTCAACAATCTTGATTATGGTAAATTTGTCGCTTTATAAGTGTTTTACGAGCCATTTTCCTCTACAAAGGCCTCCAGGCTGGCATCATTAAGCTGGAATGTTGGGAAAGGCAAGCCTTTGAAAGAAACCAGAGGTGAGAGACGGTTTCATGCTGAATGAGACGCCAAATATGCTTCGAAGCCAATTTGGCTGTCGACAGTTGAAACTGTTTCTCTGGTCACTTTTTGGAACTATTCCAGGACCTACCAAGGCAGTTTGGGTTTATGTTGGTTGGTAAAAGGCTCAATCGATGTCATGTTTACCTGGTAGTACTAAGTCACCCGAAACTTATAAACAAACTTGAAATAGGAAATGGAAGGCTTCTATGCTCGCGGAATAGTTGAATTTCCCAGAATTCTCTTGGGGCGTGAACAAGACAACTTGAGATATGCGAGAATGCCTTTAATAAAATAGCTAAAACGTGACTCGCGGAAAAAGTGAGAGGAAAATTTCCATCCAGATACCAAGGTCCGACCTTAAGGTTTGCTGTAAAATTTTGGGCAATGTTTTTTAATTAAAAGATTGACCACGACAATGTGTAATTTTTGGTGCTGTTGTAGTGGAGGTGTTTTACAGCAGCCTTCACCTCACTTCACCTTACGAGTAACAGCTATTGCAACATAAATGTAAAGGCAAAGCAAGTGAAGTGTCTCGAGGCTGTTTACAGTGGCCGAGACCAAGTAGCGGTGTTATCGAAAGGCCAGCAGGGAGTGATGCGAAACGTATTCCCCTGCGTTGAGACGACATGTGAGAAAGATCCAGACAGCCGCTTTAGGAATCCCACTATGCCCATGGAATCTTCATGATTGCTGTGTAAAAGTTTCCCTTTCATTCGATAAAGTGGTGTGAGAAAGAAGAATGAATCTTTAAGTGGTGTGAGAAAGAAGAATGATAAAAATTTCCTATGAAATGCGCCTCCGATGATTTTCAAGGTAAAACGATTTTAGATCTTCGACAGTCTCCGAAAAATAGAGCTCATTTATTTGTTCTTCTCTCTGAGCTGCTGCACTTCGAGCAAAATATAAATTTCGAACAAACTTCGGCTGACAAAATGTGCGTTGCGTTACCATATGCAAACGAGTGGATACTTTTGTTTTCGTAGTATGTGTCGTGGTATACGTCTGCTCGCGGTTTATTCAGGAAAGGATCATAGTTTCAGCGTCCTCTGTAGCCATGATGAACGTAAACGTTTAGCGGTCATTTGCTTCTTTGTGTTCTTCGAAATTAATATTTACATATACCTTTATAAGTGTAACCGGACAGGTTACCCTCTAGCCGTTCACAGCTTATGCACGTTGTGCCGTCACACTAGCCATCGCTTTGTAAGTTTTTCTTGGCGTCTGAGGATTTATCCCACTCGCGAATAACACGCTTCGTCAGCTTTCGGTACTTTTTCGCTCTTCCCTGGGCTTAGGGGAGACAACAAGCGAACTTAAACTCGCCCCTGCCACTAGTCTTTTCTTTGCTACATCCCAGATTTTGGGACACAAATGACTAGACCAGACAAGGGTCTCTTCTCTCTCGCTCCAGGGGGCGGTACAAAGGAAAGACCCTGGGAACGAGGTTGGCCAGTCGCAAAATAACACAGAGCGGAAGTTGTTTTAAGCCTAAACACCCAAACGAGGTTTCTTCATGACGTCACATCTGCCGTACTGCAATTACGTCATCTGAGGATTGGATGGTAAATTTTCGATTACCTTTATATTACAATATCCTTTAAACGTTTGAGAGTTTTAAGGTTTCTGGGGTCTTGAGAGCAGTCGATTTCGAAGGCTTATGAAGAAGAAATGATTCAGCATGTAGAAGAGAGATGACAAACTGTTTTATTGTACGGCTTTCGATCCTAATTTTATTTTCTGGAACCTGCGATTTCTATAGTGAAAATGCAAAGTTGTTCTTATCACCAAAAACTCCATAAGGCCCATTAGACTCGTAGATGACAAATATGCTTTAAAACAGTCCTTGGGAAGTTAATTAATTGTTACCACTGACTGCAAATACTACTTACTTCTAAGTATTTCAGTTTCTTTCATTTAATCGCCTACAATATAATTCACCAAAAATTAACTTGCATAAGAACATGAAAGCAAACAAATCCCGCTCTTTTCCCTAGTCGAAAAGGTTTTTAGCTTTTTTTTTTTTTTAATCTCACAAAAAACATGGTCTGCGAACCAAAGACAACAGGCAACTGAGTGACGATCTTCTCGTACTGGTGAAAGTAAGGTTCTCAACTCATTTTCGCCGGCTTTCATTGGAGGAAAAAGAACGTAAAAAACCTAGTACAATCAGAGTAGTGAGTCTCACATGTAGATGACGTTGAGTAAGGTTCCCCTGTTATTGCTACTTGCCTTTCAAGGAACAAGACGGATCTGATGGAAATCCTCCGTTCGTTTGTCACCGTCATCAAATGCCACGTTGTACACCTGTTTCTGGTAACATTCGAGACTACCAGTAGGCACCTTGGACTCCACCACCCCAAGGTAGTACTAGGTTCTTTCCGGCCAAAACGCGATGACGCGCTGACCGTCGGAGACGTCGGAGTAACAGGGCAGCTTGTCAAGTATCACCGCCACCAAGTCACTTTTCTGTAAAGTGAATTCATTGCCATCATCATATCTGATATCGACGGTTGTGGAGGAGATGCTTGTAACGAATCCGCGATAATAAAAACCGTTTACCCAGCGAGCAAAAATCCTGGCGCCCTCTGAAAAAAAGATTGAAGAAACAAAGTGATTACTAGCTGATGTTAAGGGTTGCGCCATGTTGATGGCTGCATCGGCAAGTCAAGAGAAGCTCTGATATACTACTAAGAACGAAATTAATTATGCAGCTGCAAAGAGTATTAAAACTTTATTATTGGACTAATTTAAAACGAATTACTTTAAAAAAGATAAGGGCATTTTTTAATTTCCAATAAGACATGTTTCGATGTTGCAAACATCATCGTCAGTTCCAAAATGTTTGAAAAACCGTTGGGACGATATAAAAACTAAGCGAAACTTGTGTTATTAATACGATTAAGTGACAAAGAAAAAAATGATACCATATTTGTGTGAGCTACAAAGTGAAACATGCATAATTAACTAAGATCATACGAGAAGAACAAACAGATAAACACGTGAAGGAAAATAAAGCCTAAAAGGTATGTGTCTGGTTGACGTGGTCGACTTGCTGATTTAAATTAAGCTTTTTCCAGTAGGTGTGCATGGCCTCCTTAAGTTTAAGTTGAAATTTAGTAGAGGCAGAATCAAGGTATTCGAAACAATCCACTGAACAAGATTCATGACAAGGTTCCGAGCTTTGTAAATGTTTAACGATGTGAGAGGACCTGTCAGAAGAGAGATCTAGGTGAGAGAAGAAACTGAATTTCCATTGCAAAAATTCATTTAATGCTACATTTCTTTTATTATCCTGTAGTCTGGTGTCAAAACTTGTTTTCAAATGGAATTAGGGAGAGGAGATAAGGGATAGTTTTGGAAGCGCGCACTGTTTTGGGACTATAAATTTTACTCGACGACCTATTCTGTTCTCAGTATGAATGGACTAACACTGTATTCATTCTGCTCTGAACGGACGAATGAACGGAAGGAGCAGTTTACTGTTTACTATGCGCGCTAACAACATACGTTCCACTGGGGACGTTTTTGGGGGAAAATCATGGGCAGTTCGACATGCTCGTGACGTTGCACCAGAAATCAGACCCTCATCCCAGACTACTCTGCGGGTTGATCTCAGGTCATCTCCTCCAAGATGATTACCTTTAAAAAAAAATGGGTTCGTTTGGAAAACCATTTTCTGCCCATTCACTTGTTCCTGAAGCAGGAGAAGAATAAATATAACGAACCCAAAAGAACGCACGCTTACCTTCATGGGCCGAGCTATGATCAGGAAATTCCGTCAATTGTTGGGCAAGATAGCAAGCTTCGTCGTTGTTATCAAGCGTCACAGTGTACCGGTTGTCTGGATCTTTATCAGTCACGTAACCAAGGTGGTATTTTTTACTCCCATTCCAGTTAGCAAGGACGTGTTGACCGAGACGCACACCGGTCATTCCACCTTCCTTAATTGCGATCACTGCTGACGCGTCCGTGGCCTTGTGAGCTATGTCGTCGCCGTCGTCAAACAAAACGTGTATGATTAAACCGTCAGTTGAGGAAACGTTGCCACTGTAACAATGGTTATTTACCCACCGAGCAAGAACACGTTTACCAACTGCAACAAATTTAAGATGTCTAATTAGTTAGACCATCAATAAGAAAGAAATAAACAGCATGAGCGTGTGAGTAGCAGCAGTAGTAGTAGTAGTAGTAGTAGTAGTAGTAGTAGTAGTAGTAGCAGCAGCAGCAGCAGCAGCAGCAGCAATAGCAGCGGCAGTAGTGGTGGTGGTAGTTATAATAGTGTGGTGAGGGTGGTAAGTGTTAGTGCCAAATATTTGCAAATATTTCCGTCGTTTTCTCCTATTCTTTAAAGCATCCTTTGTAACCAAAAGTCGTATCTGTTGTGGTTTAGACCAACGGATATATTTTACCCACGTACGACTGGCTCAACAAAGAAATCTATTATCCTGCTTAGGAAACGTTTCAGTTCTAGTTAGCGTGCCGCGGTGTAAGGATCAAGGCTTCAGAACCATCGTTTTTTTCTCTCCATTGTGAATTCCCTAAGCGCACACAGAAGTTTGTAACCTTTTATATCTTTTAGCTTATTTTGTATTAGTCCATCGTATTTCGTCTTTAAGTTCGCTTTAGTCATTCGCTTGTCTAATTTGTTATTTTCATTTCGTTACTTCTTAGTTTTCGAAACCGCTTCGCTTCGCTTTACTACCCTTCGCTACAATAAGTTTCACCTCGTTTCGCTTCATCGCTTCGTTACTCAATACACCGTAAACAGCTGTTTTGTAACGTCGTGGTGTTACGATTCGCATCGCTACACATTCCCATATAATCGTTATATTATATCCAGAATCGCGTTGACAATTATCTGTCTAACGGGAAGATTAGGGATTCACATCGTTATCGTCCTGTCAGAAACGAGAGCGCAAGTTTCTAACGGGTAAACGTGCTGCTCTCACAGTGAGATTTGTACTTCCTTCCTCTAAGCACATTAGTTGATTAGTTTCTTCCAAAGGATCTGCCAAATGGACAAGTTTTGCCTCTTTTGATAAATACAAAAAAAAAATAATAATAATAATAATAATAAATAAAAATTTTATTTAACAATGCATCCAGTATTTACAAAACAATAAATAATTGCAAAATTATTCAGTTGCAAACTATGGGAAAACTATATTAATCCTTTTTATTAAAAAAAAAAAAAAGTTTCCAAAACAATGTGTCAAAAAAACTAGGCGAAAAAACTCGCTTTATAAAATGTCTAAAACATCGTATTAGGTAATAAAATAAATAATGTCAACTGCAAAACTGCAAACACTTTTAGGCTCAGTATTTCTGGCTTTGGCTAGAGTTCCCCAGAAATAGTTTTGTTAATTTCCTTAACAAATATTAACATGCCCTTTTTCAATATCCAAATCAATGTTCGACAACTGTAAATGAACTCTCCTATAATAATAATAATAATAATAATAATAATAATAATAATAATAATAATAATAATAATAATAATGTGAATGATATATGAATTGAATCATATCTGAACTGCGGAAATGAAATCAAATCCTGTCCTGAATTTTTTTTCAGGCCTCATTTCGCAATTGCATAAATTGCGTTCGAAACTGCGAGGATCATTCTTCATTTGATTTCATTTCCGCAGTTCAGATATGATTCATTTCATATCTCATTCACACTCATTTCTTTCACGGGAACATATGAACCCACAATTGACCTGCTCCCAACGTCAGTGGCTTCATAGCTCAGTTGGTTAGAGCATCGCACCGGTAATCGCGAGGTCACGGGTTCAAATCCCGTTGAAGTCCTGAATTTTTTTCAGGCTTCATTTCGCAATTGCATAAATTGCGTTCACAACTGCGAGGATCATTCTTTATTTGAATAATAATAATAATAATAATAATAATAATGATGATGATGATGATGATGATAATGATAATGATAATGATAATGATAATGATAATAATAATAATAATAATGATGATGATGATGATGATGATGATGATAATGATAATGATAATGATAATGATAATGATAATGATAATGATAATGATAATAATAATAATAATAATAATAATAATAATAATAATAATAATAATATGGCGGCAAGTAAATAACACGAGCTACTTCGCCTCGTGCGAAAGTTCAGGATATATCAAAAGTCAGCCGAGTTTGGAGCGCCACTACACATATAGAAAGTTTAAAATTAATACTTGTGGACTGTCTTGAGGACTACCTTGTGGGTTCGTGTGAGGCAATTTGGTGTCTCTAAACGAGTGGATTTTGTCTCTGTTTTAATTTGGATTATTTTTACAAGTTCGGCTAGAAGCCGTTATATTCAATATGACGAACACGGCGGAAGGCGACAGCCAACAACGATCAAAAGCGCAAAAGTAACAGACCTTCTGTACATCGACGACCTAAAGGTCTTTGCGTCTTCGGAGAGTTAACTAGACCGTGTTTTGGAATTAACCAAGAGCGCGATGGAGGATGTCGGACCCCAAAAAGTGTGCGGTCGCTCATGTACAGAGGGGGGTACATACCCATACCCATGATGCCTTTGGGCTACGAGTAGATGAGAATATCTGCATTTCCGACCTCGAAGAGGGCAAGCAGTACAAGTTCTTGGGTGTCTTAGAGTCGGTGAGGCGAGAGAGAGAGGACGTCGCTGGAGTGCGCAGCTAGGGAGTTTCTCCGCAGAATGTCTATTATCTGGTCAAGCCCCTTGTCTGATCACAACCGGGTAACAGCCTCGAACCAGTTTGCACTGCCAGTGCTGGGATACTTAATGTGGATACAACAATGGCCGGTGATAGAGCTTAAAAAGTTAGATAGAGAAGCTCGCAAGATAATTGTTGAGAATGGTGGGAAACATCCAAGTGGCTCAACCGCCATTCCATACATGCCAAGAGAGAAGGGAGGTAGAGGTCTGCGCTCGATCGAGGAGGAGTGCAAAGTAACGAAGATAAAGGCGGCAGTGAAGTTATATAGAAATTGTGACCCAGCGATGGCGATAGTTCGAGAGTTTGAAGAGCGAGCGGAAGAGTTAGGTCATAGCTCGTTAGTTAAAGAGGCAGTAAGGTATGGAGAGGAGATTGGTCTCCAGTTGCAGCTTGAGCACCCAAATCCAACCTGTATAAAGCATGAGAGTGGAACGGTGATAAAAGCAGAGAAACTGAAGGCAGAGCTAAGAAGGGGTCTGGAACAGAAGTCATGGGAAGCTGTATATGAACAGAACTGGCAGGGTAAACTAACCTCTGCGAGAAGTGAAGTCGAGAGCCTTAATTTCGACAGATGTTTCTGGTGGCTAAGCGGTTGGAAACAATGCCCAACACAAACAGTGGCGGGGATGTTTGAGCTCTGCGAACAGTTATTACCTACGAGGATGTATGCCTGTCAGAAAACGCACACGGACACGACGGGCGAGGTGATGTGCACGCTATGTAATAAGGCTCCTGAAAGTGTCGCCCATGTCCTGGCTGGTTGTGCCGCCTTTGCACAGAACAAGTACCCTACCCGACATAACGCAGCCCTGAAGATACTTTTCTTCGAGATTTTGGAAGACTTAGGTCTTGTAGACTCAGTGCCCCCTTGGTACTCGCCCCTGAAACCGAAGCCAGTGTACGATTCGAACAATGCACAAGCATTCTGGGATGTCCCTCTATTTAATTTGCGGAACACCAAGAAGTTAGAGAGAGAGAGAGAGAGAGAGAGAGAGAGAGAGAGAGAGAGAGAGAGAGAGAGAGAGAGAGAGAGAGAGAGAGAGAGACAGAGAGAGAGAGACAGAGAGAGAGAGAGAGAGTGGATGCGATCATTGTCAACCACTTGTCAAAGCGAGTCACCACGCTCGAGATGAGTTGCCCATGGGTTACAAATCGGGGGAGAAAGAAAGAGGAGAAAACCACGAAATACGGACCACTCCGCTGGGAATTAAAGCAGAAGTACCAAGGATATGAAGTGAAACAAGATAATATCATGATGGACGTATAAGGGGGATTGTGCCGAGACTTAGAAGCCGAGCTTAAGGAGTTGGTCGGAAGTAAGAGTAAGGGAGTTGTTCACAACATGCAGAACGCCGTAATCTCGGGAACAATAAACATCTCTCGGACGTTTAAAGTTGCAACATAAACAATGAAGATAGCTTTCCATTTATTAACTCTCTCCAGTCAATATTGTCTGGACTGTTAAAGCTATGGAGTGCATTCAATGAACTTTGTTTTTACAGCCGATTAAGTAATATCTTCAAGAGAATTTTAAAGATTGTATAATTAAAAGTTTAGGTCCAAAAGTGTCTTATCCATTTTTTTTTCTTTTTATTACTATTGATAGTGCTAGTTTTATATATATTTTAAATTTTAAATTTATAGCGTTGTATTAAGTTTTCACTATAGTTAACGGGTTACGCTCTAGCGCCCCGTCATACTATTTTAATTGTATATTGCACACAAAAGTTTTAACTGCTGCATAATAATAATGATAATGATAATGATAATGATAATGATAATGATAATGATAATGATAATGATAATGATAATGATAATGATAATTACAACTGAAGGTCAGCGCCACTTGGGGCCGTCATCGGATCTCAAGAGTTCAAAGATCAATATTGTCGGGAAAAGGTCCTTGGATGGAAAGGAGAGCTCGAGGCGTTATCTGAGATAGCAAAGAGCCGGCCTCATGCAGCCTACATTGTTTTCACGAAGGGTTAAAAATCCAAGTTTACCTACTTCATGCGTACAATAAGTTCGTTTGAAGATTACGTTGACCCTATCCAAGAGGCGATCCACGACTTATTTCTCCCAACACTATTTGGTCAAACGGAGCCCCTCCCTAGTGACCTGCGTCAGCTCGTTACTTTGACACCCACTCAAGGGGGGCTAAGCATACCCGACTTGCGGTTTGAAGCTCCACAGCAGTTTGCTGCTTCTACGGTAATAACAGCACGGCACGTAGATTCTATTACCACACAGAGCATGTTCATGGTGACAGGCGAGAATTCCACGGAGGAATTAAAAAGACAACATCAAGCATTGAAAGCCGCTTCAGTAAAACCGAGAATGGAAACTATTGATTCCACCCTTTCCTCGGATCTGTTGCGGTCAGTTAACCAATCTAGAGACAAAGGTGCGAGTTCGTGGCCTACTGCAGTGCCTCTTGTCGATCAAGGCTTAGTGCTGAATAAACAAGAATTCAGAGACTCTCTGCGCTTAAGGTATAATTTGCCCATGTCTAACTTACCAAGCAAGTGTGCTTGTGGTGTGAATTATACCGTCTGCCATGCCCTGTCATGTAAAAAGGGAGGGTTCGTGGCGCAGAGACACGATGGTGTTCGCAACCTACTTACCTCAATTGTTGGTAAGGTTTGCACCAACGTTGAAGTCGAACCACAACTACAGCCCCTCGATAATGAGCGATTCAACCTCAAAAGCGCGGTAACAAGCTCGGAGGCAAGACTGGACATTAAGGCAGGGGGCTTCTGGTCTCGAGGAGTTACAGCATTTTTTGATGGCAGAGTAACGCATGTTAACTCCAAGTGTAACCAGGGAAAAGCAACATCCACAATCTTTAAAGTGCCTATGAAGTAAAAATTTTTCTTTCGAATTTTTGAAGCTTCTTGTGTCTTGATTACGAAATGACTAAAGAAATTTGACAACATCAAATAAACCCGAATTTTTCCGCCCTTCAAAGAACCTCAAAATTGACTAAATCGTGTCCCTTGGACTGGGAACGAATCTTTGCTCAGAACAATGCTGATGACTGACGTAGTAAATGCCACGACACTCGTGTCTTCTGAAGCATTTCCTACGTCACACCTTTGTAATACGATATTTTGGCCGCGCGCAAGATGGAGACACTTTTTGGCGCCAAATTTGAAACTTTCGGTTCGATTTATTCCACGTTGTAAATTTTTTACGGCCTAAAACCTAAATGTTAAGAATCAGAAAATGATAAACTATTATATTATAACAAGAAATTTTTGACTTCATAGACACTTTAAGGAGCAGGAGGACGTGAAAAAGAGGAAGTACCAACAGAGGGTGCTGGACGTTGAAATGGGATCTTTCACTCCCCTGGTTTTTGGAACCAACGGTGGGATGGGAGCCGACTGCAACTGCTTCCTCAAACGCCTAGCGGAGAAGCTCTCAGAGAAGAATGAGAAACCTTATCACATTACTATTACTTTGATTAGAACATTGCTTTCCTTTGAGATTTTAAGGTCGGTACACACATGCGTACGAGGCTCCAGGACACCCTTCCACAAAATTTCACAATGGGATTTCATTGATGACTGCCGCTTAAACGCTTGCCAAGCGTGTCTCCACTAATTTTAGAAAGTGAGCTTGTAAACTAGTATTTTGGGATCTTTTTCATATTTTTATTTCATCAAAATTTTTGCCAAGGATAGCGCGTCCCCTAATTTTAGAAAGTCTAATTATGGCGTTGAATTTGTAGAATTTGTATTCTAGGATTTTTTAATATTTTCTTTATTTCATCAAAATTTTCAGTCTATGAATAGTTGTTAATAGGTATAATTTTTATTGTTATTAATAAATTTATTATTATTTCATGATAATAATAATAATATAATAATAATAATAATAATAATAATAATAATAATAATAATAATAATAATTCATCGTAGATGGAAGTCTGTTTCTCGGCTTCAATATACTTGCTGAGCAAAACAGCGGATACTCTGATCCCGAATGTGTCTTCTACAATATGAATGAAAGATTTACCTTGAAGTTGTCTTTGTACTGGGACGTCACATCATTTTTTCTGTTCAAATGTCCAGCCCCAGGGATGTTATTGTTGATTAAAGAGTACATATTCCCACCCCCACCTTCCCCCTGAAGGCATTTACAAAAAATTGATAGCAAAACCGTCAATAGTAGGTTCCTTTTAATAGACAAATGTTAAGAAAAGTAAATTTTTTCGTACTACTGAACAAGACAGCAAAACAGGGAAATTCTGGTACAGTTCTCCTCATGAACATGATGAAATGAAATGTGGGACGCGGAGACATGTCGTCGGGGAGCGTAGGCGTAAAGAAAAACGATTTTCACTCTAAATCCTTAGGAAATTCACTGTCCTGAAATTTCCCAAGTTTACAGTTGAAAACGAAGCTCGGGGTTGGAGATAGTTAATCTGGGTTAAAAACGGGATAAATAAATAATGCTGATAAATAATGTGCTTTTCTTTCAGTAGATTGCTCGGATAAGTGATAATTGAAAAAAGTTTCTTGCATCCCTAACGCCCCTACCCTGTTGTGGCCGATAATCCTCCATTGAGTTTGCAGTGACTTTGGACAACATGCAGTTTCCTGTTTGGACGTAGGGGGCGGGGGGGGGGGGGGGGTGTTCACTTCGTGAGCGATCATGGAGGATTTTCACGGTAGGTGTTACCGAGATTATAATCCCAACGAATCCTCGCTCAAATAGAGTTTCAAATCAAGTTTAGACAATGTTCGTTTACTCTACAAATATTTCCAGTTTGATTACCAATCTGAAAAACTTTACAACGTCAAAATTTACCAGATTTGAGCTAGGATGCACAAGGATTGTAGCTATTATTGGAAACCGTGTCCATAACACTTACCCAAAGCCTCGTTTTCAACTGTAAACTTGCGAAATTTTCCTAAGCACTTAGAATGGATATAGTTCTTCTTTACGTCCCTGAGTCCTCAATATTACGTACCCACGTCCCACATCTCGCGTCCAGCTTCACCGAACACACGTCTATGCGTTCCCGTCTCCGACTCCCCGTCCCACCTTTAGACAAAGCCGGGAATCACAGAACGCTCTCCAAGAAACAGCTGCGAGCGAGAATACATGAAAACCAGTCCAGTTTGATAGACTCTGGGAAAGAGGTTGCATTCTTACGCAAAGTTCAGATCGCAATTAATGCTGCGAAATGTATTCATCAGCTGGATCACAGAACCTTTGGTTCTGACCATTGTCCCAAAACTATTCTTTGAAAATTCCATAGCCCTTTCGGACACTTATGATAGCACTGTACACTTGTGATAGCACTACTACGAACATCAATTCTGTCATGTACAGAGAATGGAGGGGCAGAACTCATAAGAACTGAGATAAGACCTGAGATAAGATAAGAACTGATGGAACTCTAGGAAGCAAGGTTTTTGTAATAAGTAACGAAAATTTTCCTGTTTTTGCGAAGTCTAACAGCGCCCGATTCCCTGTATTCAAGTGGTCAGGTGAGAGCTTTGTCAACCTGTAGTCTCTTAAGACAAATGAGCCCCACAATGTGAAGTCCTTTAGCATCAATGGAGGCACATTCTTGGAATTTGCCAGTTTTCGCACGATGGAAGTTATCTCGATACCAACTTGTTTGTTAAGACACATTGTGTCTTTGATGTGAAGTCTTTTAGCATCAATGGTGGCGCATTCCTCGCTTTTATCAACTATCAAGATTCAAGTAATTACAGCATCGATGTTTTCGTTTACAAGTGGAATGGCACCGTTTTAGTTCTGTTCCAACTCATAGAACTGTCGCCTGGCGATTTTTAGTGATTTGCGGTCAAACCTATCTGGGTTTTCCCAATTTCCCCGATATCGTTTAATGAAAATACCCCGACTCCGTCATTTATCAGATTTTTGGGTAGCAGTTCATTTAGCACACAAAGTTTCAAACACACAGAGCCATTTATATGGCGCCATTTGAGTAAAAAGGTCATACTTACTTGGCAATTTCAAATTTTCACAACTAGAATAACACACTGTATAAATGATTTTAAGAAAACAAAATATCAATCCGTGAAATTGACCTGGCATCCTTACTAAAATAGTCACCAAGACCTTAACGTTTTAGTTGCAAAAGTGGAATTACCTTTCCAGGACTGAACACGTCCACACGAACTTTGCAAACGGGTATAACAGGCAATACTTTGTAGCCTGATGGCCGATGTATTGGCCATGACAGCAGTCAATTGAATTCTGCTTAGCGGATTCTCAAATCTTAATGCAAAGACATCCCACGCCAAAACAACAACGGTTGCCATCTTGGATCTTGCAAATTAATAGCTTTTTGAGCCAGTTTTAGTAATTTTTTTCGTCGGTCAGCGATTTGTCAGGAAAATATTAAAGATCTTTTCATTAAGTTGAGTGCCCCTTGGCACTACACAGAAGATGAATTATTCGACTATCTTGACGAAAACATCGACATACCCGACGAAGGAGTCATTTCTGATCCTGAAGGACTTGATAAAGATGGTTTGATTGAACAAGACGATTTTTCCATGGAAGCAGACAATGTGGACTTTGTATTCGTAGATGAAGATAAGGTAGATGAATATATTGCAGCTGCTGACATTATGGAAAATGCTGGAGGAAGCAGAACATTAGTGCATTAGTTGGCCACTAATTGAAATTAACTTCAGGCATTGGCTCATTTTCTGCTAGAATAGGATTGCGCGATAAAACCATGTGATGTGACAAAAGCTTCGTTTGCATCGACACATACCAGAAAACATAAAAGTTGTTTTGGCATACTCAGTGGACATAGTTCTTGGTTTTAAGCTGTAAAAGTTAATTTTGACCTGGGAGCAACTTGTTTCTGGCAGGTCTCAAGACTCCATTTTGTGTCTTTTGTACCTGGGTGGGTTTGGATACGCACGGTTTGACTAGATTTTAATTCAGGAGGTTTATGAGCATTGCAATCGTAGTAGAGCTTGGCTTTCGTTCTTCGCACCATGATCTTCTCCGGTACGCTAGTGGCTGTTATTGGCTTCAGACGACTGTTGGCTGTTGGTAGGAGTGTTCTGGGTCTCCTAGCCATTATTAGTTTAGCTGGACCGGTGTCCATACTCTCAGGAAGTGTGTTGTGCCAATCTAAGAAAGCCTTGCATGGACCTTGGTTCTCTCTTTTGCTTTCTTGAGCAGTTTGTTGGCAATCTTCACCGCTGCTTCTATCTTACCGTTGGACTGACTGTGATAAGGCGAGGAAGTCAGGTGTTGAAGTTCGCATAGGCACGAGAACTCCACGTTCAAAGAGGAGCTCAATGGAGTTCCATTTTCGTTCAGGATGGTGTCACGTATGGCATGGCGACTGAAGAGGGACTTGCAGCATGCGATTATAGTGCTGGCTGTTGTGTATTCAACCTAATATAATTCCCAGAAGTCTCAATTGCGTTCCACAGTGACGAGGAGTTCTTTGGATCTGTCGTGAACAGGTCCATACTGAACAGACTCGGAGTTACCGTAGGAATTGGGTGCGGCATGAGCGGTTCTTTTCGTTGGTTGGATTGGTACTCATTGAAAATGGCGCATCACCTGACATACTATTTGATGTGTTTGTTTATGTTGGGTCAATACAGCACGTTACGTGCCCTGCGCAGGCTGGACTCTATGCCTAGGTGACTGGAGTGAATGTGTTTAAGCTTTTTTGGTTGGAGTGACCTGGGTATGCCTACGCGGCTTTCCTTGTAAATGAGACCATCTTGTGCAGTTACTTAATCCCGCATGTTCCAGTAGTCTTTTCCAGTAGTCTGTTCCAGCTCTTCATCTGCCTCTGTTTGTCGCTGTATTTGCTCGGTAACTCTGAGGTGCTCCTTGGCATCGGTGTCCGCATGCTCATTGGCAAATTTCTGCCCTTCTTTCAGGCGGAATAATTGAAGGTCTGGTGTATCCGGTGTCCCTTTCCCTGGTGGTAAACCTATTTGTGAAATCAGCTATGTACATCTCCGGACCTTTCATGTAATGCACCTGTAGATGATACTTCTGTAATCGGAGAAGCATTCGCTACACGAGTTTAGGAGCAGAAACTAAAGGTTGCGGAATATCATCTCTTGAGGTTTGTGGTCCAAGTCCACACGAATCAAGTCTCACCCATAGAGGTACTGGCAGAAACGCATTCGAATACGGTGGCTAAGGAATCTTTTTCAATTTGAGCGCATTGTTGTTCTTTTGGACTAAGGGATCGAGAAACAAAGGCGGCAGGCTGTCCTTCTTGAGGGGAGTTGCTCCCAAGCCAGTCTCGCTGGCATCGCAGTGGATTGTTACAGGTTATTTGACGCCATAATACCTTAGCAGTGAATGGTGTGTCACCAAGTTCTTCACTGTTTCTAACGCTTTATCATGTTTTGGGAACCACACCCAAACAGAGTGTTTGTTTGTGAGGCGGTAGAGACGCTTGCAGAATCTGAGGGATGCGACATGAACTTGGCCAGATAGTTGACGGATCCGAGGAATCATTGTACTGTGTTTATGTTCTCTGGCTTAGGCATTTCTTGAACTGCCCTGACGTTCTGTGGGTCTGTGGGTCGGCCTTGAGCTGTGAGTGTCTTAGGTGGCGTACTTCTGTGAGTAGGAGTCGCTGTTTGACCTTATTCGGCTTCAAATTACTTTCACGGGCACTATTGAGGAGGTTGATAACGTTCTTGTCGTGGTTTTCAATGGCTTGCTTAAGTATCTCACCACATCCATACATTAGAATGTAATCAATAATGCATTCGACGCCACCTAGACCTTCTAGCAATTCGTAACTCTCCAGGTGCTTATGAGAATCCAAATGTCATCCTTAGCAAGTGATACCTGTCAAACGGTGTCCAGAGCGTGGTCTGCTCTCCTCGTCTAGTTTTATTTGCAAAAAAATCAATCTTTCGCCTCCAATACTGAGAAGCTTAAGCTTTTGCTAACCGTGGGAGGATTTGTTCAATCGTGGATAGAGGATAGTCGATCCTCTTCAAAGGTATTTTGGATTAAAACATATCCGCAACTTGCCAGACTTTTTGACTGTTACCATCATGCTAATGATGGCAACCTTCTCCAGTTCTCCACGTTTGCTAAGTTGTCTATCTTTTTTTGTTTTCTTTTTTGCTGTTCAGCGAGTCTGCGACACTTCTCGGATGATGCAAAACAGGGGTGACTTATCGACCTTAAGGAGTAGTTCTCCAGCTCAACAACCGAGGTCATCGAATACATCCTTTTGTGAGCACATGCTCTCATATCAGTGGTTTCATTGAGGAATATGTTTACTTTGCCGATGTTGATCACATATTCGCTCACGTGTAGCGTCTGATTTGAATCCACTATCTGGAAGGACAGGGGATATTTTCTGTTACGGAAAGTGCAAAATGTCACGGACAAACTATTGGGTGCCTTTGTCTTTAACTGCTCTGAGCTTGTGTGTGAGCTTAAAGGCGTATTCGCCCGAGTCCTTTTCGCTGTAATTATATTCGTTCTATTCTCCTTCGTTGTCCCTCCCGCTTATCTTGTTTTTATTGCAATTCCCACGTGGTTTCGAGTACTGTTTACACAATCTTGCCTAGTGATTGATTTCTTGCATTTCGAGCAGGTTTCGCTGTAGGCTGTGCATCTTATTTTTGTCTCTTGTACTTATTTGTAGAGTCTTTGTGCTGGACGTCGATTTTGCTTGCTACATTTGTCATATTTCTTTGGCGGTGCAAGAAATGATTTCCTCTCACTGTCGCACTTTGGAAAATGTACTCTTTTACTCGTGTTCTGTTTTATACTTCGCAGCTTCTGCTGTTGCTTCTGAGACACTTTGCTGCTTCTGATCATGTCCAGGGCGCCCTTCAGGATTAGTTTAGAACTCAGAAATTAACCTTGTAATCCAGCGTTGTTTGTGCCTAACACGATGCGATCCCTTATTATCTCTTCGGGAAATGTACCAAAATTACAAGTTGACGCGAGCTCACGAAGCTTGGTCATACACTGATCGATCGTCTCCGTTTCTCGTAGCTGGTGCTATGAAACACGTAACATTTCTTGATGGGGCGAAATGAACTCCTGGTGCTTCCAGTATTTGTGTAGCATTTTCTCTTACTTCGGAAGGGATGTCCAAATGCTTAAAAAATCCGAGTGTCGCTTTCCCTATGAGCTCGTGCTGGATGCGTCTTTTTCTCCAGTTTCGTTGCTGATTCGTAGTCTTCGTATTGCTCTCAAAATGCTGACCACTTTAGTGCTAAATCACCTTTAATATCTACAGGCTATGAAACGGCATTGGTGCTTTTTGTGTACGTCGCACTAGCCGTCGATTTGCATGCTGCTGCTGGTCGTCTGAGGAGTCCTTTGAGTTTCTCTTTCGTTATTGCTCATTTAAAAGTGGTGCCCAATCTCTTGTAATTCTCTGTAATTCTGCAGTCGTTTTATTTATTATTAAAAATATCGTCGATTAAATATATGAATAATTATCTTTGCTATACAAGCTAGAGCCGCCTAGCTGGGGTGAGTTTTCTCCATGTAAATGCAAAAGGTGGGGTGGAGTGAGGTTCATCCGGGCAATTATCTCTGAATTTTTTTGTTAATTCTTGGTCAGTCGCGCGTAAGTCACGCAAGTAAAAAAATAAAATCGTCAACCATTCAATACATAAAGTGAAGAAATTGAGATGTTGTAGAAGATTAATAAATGAACAATATGCCCAAGCTTCATGGCTGTGCAACGTCCCGTATTCGAGTTAATCGTCAAAATGTACCACTCACTTAGCTTTTATGGACCCCACCTAGGTGGGAGACCTCACCTGCCTGGGGTCCCCCACCTCCATGTGAACAGACCCTAATTAAAGTAGATGAGTGGGTCATGTGTTGCCGACAGCGCTGTTAGTAATGGTTAGTGGGTAGTGGGTCTCCGGGTATAACGCTAATTCAAACCATAACCACCACTCCATCTACTACTACTTCTACTGCTACCACTACCACTACCACTACCACTACCACTACCACCAATTATAAAAACCAGACTTTCCGAGATTCCTGAAGTAAGTTCGCCATTCCCTTGCCAAGAAAAAAATTCTTTAAAAAAAGAAAAGAAAAGAAAACAGTTTGAGCTACAGTGATGCGAATTATGCAACTCCATACCTAATTAAGCTCGAAGTTGTGTCACTGGCCTCGTTCACACAACTTGGCATTAGTGTTACTACTACTATTTAATAGATAATATTGTTGCATGCACTATTAACCTTTTCAAACAATATTGCTTGATATTGGCCCGATTGCATGATAATAATATTGTATAAGTACTTACGACTAAAATGGTCGTTTTTTTCCTCGTCTTGGCCTGAGAGAGAAGAAAGAGAGTAAATAAATATTTTTTTTGCACCGGCTACTGGGCTCGACCGCGCGACCTTCAGATCACAACGCTCGTGTTCCGCTTCTAATCGATTGTGCTACCAAGAAATCAGATGTTTTAGCCAGGGATTTTTGTAATACTTACAGGCCCATTATCACTCTTGATCCAGCGCGGTCGTTTGTTTTTCTTTGAAATCACGCAATGGTTAAATGACGGCTCTGATTGGTCAGAATGACCGATGGGACATAAAAATAGCAGTCGATAAAGAGACTTAAGAGACTGAAGAGTTGACCAAAGCCGCAGAACCCATTACACAAACTGACCTTGAGGTAAAACATCAAACAAGCGGAAAACAGTTATAGTCAGACACATATAATTTTTAATACTCGCCAGTTTCCAAATCGAAGTAAGTCGGCTCCAACAAACTCAGCGAATTATTGAAAGCTCCGAGGTTAAAGGCCCAAACTTGGACAACGAGTCTCTGTAAGTCCTCCTCGAACCTCACTTTGATATCAAACCACAGAAACAACGCTGGGAAGTTAGCCCTACAGACTTTGCCACACTGACGACGGGCCAAACTTCACACACATTCAAATTGTTCCAAAAATAATACAAGGAAAATGAAGAAGAATAAACAGAGAACATATTGACGGCCATAAATTTGGAGATTTGTTCACGATGCGATAAAACAAGGACTGAGTAATCTCGTATTACAAGAAATTTCGGAATAAACGGTCGAGGCGCGCGATGCATCAAGGGTGATTATGGGCCTTTAGTGTAAGTCAGTCAGACTTCGTCTCTTTAAACGCCTTTTCAACAGAAATGTTAAAGGGTCAGAGTAACGAATCGTGAAAGCCTTTGCAAAAGAAATGTTTAGTCAGAATTGAATTACTCCAATGTACATCTTTTAGCAAAGTAATTTATTTGAGAGCGTTACTTTTTTTGACCGGTTTTCGGAACACTAAATGAGTTGGAGTCCAATAAATTGTTTGACAAATTCCGGAAAATTGAAGAATTTATCGGATCTAAACTATGTCATTATCATTAAGATGTTTCGAGTGATTCGCAAGACTTGTACAGTTTTTTTTTTAACTCAACTTGTATATTTCGCTGGCCATAGAATACGATGCGATGTGTCGTGTCTCGAATAGGCCATTTCCGAATTACCTTTGGCCTCTTTTAAAAGCGAGTCCTGGTGCTCATCTCTTCAATATTGAGAAATAGTTTCCATTCATATGAAAATGAGTTAAATTTGCATCTGAAAGGAAAGTTATTTTCATATGAAAAGATGAGCACCAGGACTCGCTTTGAAAAAGAGGGCAAAGGTAATTCGGAAATGGCCTATTCAGTTCACGGCCGACTTACGGTTAAGGTTTTGAGAAATCTTTTCGTCTTCGCTTAGAATATCTAGATAAAATTGTAGCAGTTTAAGGTGGGAAAATTATTTTCTTTCTTTTAATTTGTCAAAAATAAACTTGTCCGGCGGCTGGCTTTGACTTGGTTTCGTGTTCGAGTACCTAATATCCATAGAATCGCTATCAACACGTTTCCCTGTCATATTGCAAAGCCGCTTTACAGCTTAAGCGTTGATATAAAAAACAATAACAAAACAAGAATTCAAAGAAAAACTTTGCAACACCAGGGCTCCATTTAATCTAGCCATGCTAAATTGGATGTCCCTGTATAAACACTGACTTAAATAAGTAATAAAAATAAACACCAGCATTCGGACCGCCAACCATACAATCAAAGCTCACGTGACTGAATTTTAAAAGCATTAATAGTTCGGAGTCCATCATCGTCTGCCACGCTAAGTGAAAGGTTCTTGCGCAGAAATGCTTACCCTTAATTACACTACGATCGAATTGAACTACATTCTAAGCATCAATTCTTCTGGGATGGTTATAAAGGCTGCTTTCAAATTCGCCGCGAATCTCTTGTTTTCATTCATTGTTAATGGCATTTTGAAGGAGGGCCCCTATTGGATACCAGCTTCGTGTTGAATTGGGCTAGCGCGGGTGAATAATAATGGGGCTCCGGCGACCCTGATAACAGCTGTTGCTTGGAACCAATTAAAATAATCCTTGGCGAAATGTCGAAAATAAATCAAAGTTTGTCCTCCAATTTCACAAGATACACTCCAAACAGAAAATAAAACCGTTGCGAGCCTCCTTGATTTGCCCCGTCAGTATCAAGCTCATACTTGAACAAGAAATATTCATGAGCATCCACATAAGCTTCAGACTCATTGAAACCCTGTAGTCAAAACAGATTTTTCCTACCTGAACAACCGTACATGTTCAAGTCCCTCTCAATCTCTGCAGCTACTCTATCGATTAGTGCCTTAACTTTCTCTTGATCTTTCTTTCTCTCGTCCTTTTTGTTTGTCGATTTCATCATTGACTTTCACTCCCTCTGGAGAAACTAAAGAAAGATGAATTTTGTTCAATACCAACACTCAAATGCAACACACGGAAGGATATTAATTTTGGATCATTATCAGGATCTGGGCTGAGTCCCGTTTGAAAAAATACTAAAATGAAATATCCAAAAGCACCTTATGTAACTCAGGGTAAACAAATTTGGAAATTTACATAAAAAAGTAATTAACGGAAATTTATTACGATACCGTATTTCCAAGACTCTCAAAATAAGATTACAATTATCATTTTAAGACTGCATAAAATCGCCACATTAAAGAGTCCTTGAAATTGCCATTTTTAAGAATTCTTAAAATTGTCACTTTTAAGAGTCCTGATTAAAATAGTCTCTTTTAAGACTTCGTAAAATCGCCACTTTTAAGAGACCTTAAAATCGCCACTTTTAACACTCCTTCAAATTGCCACTTTTAAAGCCCAGGCTAAACAGACTCGCAAGTAGGCGCAAATTACAAACTGGGGTCTTCTTACGCCTCCGTTTGGCCAGGACTTGCGTGCACTTGCGTTGACTTGCGAGGACTTGCGCTTATTTTGGTCGAGATCAAATTTTCACGCAAGTCGATACAAGCTTTTCACTGTTTAGCCACCCAACTCAAGTCAACGCAAGTTGTGTAACATCCATTCGGTGTTATAGTAACCTACTAGCCATTGAAATGTTTTTTGTGTGTGTGTGTGTGTGTGTGTGTGTGTGTGTGTGTGTGTGTGTGTGTGTGTGCCACTTTCGTGTAATAAACACTTCGTCGAGTCTAAACTCGAAGGTCTAAATCATCTTTTGAAACTTACAACTAAATGTGATTTTTGTATTTAGGGAATTTGATATTTTTCTCAAAGTCTGGAACCCAGACGCTAGAAGAACGTGTTGGGTTTTCCTTTATTCGACTGCGTTCAAAAGTTACATAGCATTTTCAAATTCGCTAGAAAAAATACGGAGCGACCGCACGGAAATGGCTCTCAGCGAAAAACGGTTTTGAATTATCTAATTCCCCAACAAAATTCGCTGAAAATAAGTTAATCTAGCGACTGCAAATCGCCCTTGAGTTTTAACTTTCGAAAGTATCCTCTTCAAGTCAGAAACAAACTTCGCGAAAACAGCACTTGAAAAGAATCTTCACTACACAAACAACCACCGCCCGCAAACACCTCTATCGACGATCAACCAATAAAATTACGCTAACTATTCTTCCGGTCACCTACTGTGTAAATGTTCCGCGTAATATTATCTGCACGCAAACTCTCATGCTTCAAATTTAACAGTTCACTGGTTTTTCATTTTGTCACATATTCTCCGACTTTGACTAATTTACCTGACCCATCGTCATAGCTGAAAACTAAAAGCGCACAACCTTCATGATATTGATTTTGATCATCGCCACTTCATGAACATTACTTTATTGAACTTTCGATCTTCACCTTGGTTTCATAATTGTTGATTTTCATTTGAGACAAGAGACTAAATAATTTCTGTCGTGCTTTTGTGTTAAAATACATTTTCAATGATTGGCGTCATTAACTTTCTACTCTCACAGCTATTATTTTGAATAACTTCTTACTCCGTTACCTCCCTTTTATTCATCACTTTCTATTTTGCTTTAATGTTATCCATTCAGAGAGATCTGTTCACGAGCTTACCAAAGTAAAAAAAAAACCAAACTTTACATTTCTTTAGTGAGGTTGTTTTTAGCTTTTGTTTTTCATTTCAGCTTCGCATGACAAATGCAGTGTGCAATAACAGATTAATTACTGTCGGTTTTAATTTCAATTGATGCAATATTTACCTGCATGTTTTCCACATTGGCTTTCTATGACCACCACTGTGCAAATGATGACGAGGAGAAACAACACAAGTTTTTGAACAGCCATCTTGATTCTGTCGGTTAAGAAAGCCCCCAAATTATAGGTTTTACGACTGGCTATTTCCAAAAGTTAACCAGGTCTTTTCATGACCAAGGAAAGGTACTTTTTGGACCCAAAGAAGACTGAAAACAGTTGTACTTTGCTAATCATCGCTGACTTCCTGGCTTCGGTATTTTTATACCCTGGCTTCCCTTTTTTATATGTTATTACGAGATAAAATAATTTTGATATCGCACGGATATCAAAACACAAAGAAAGGAAAAGTAAGGTAAAACGCAACATAATGAATTCTAAACAATGATAAAAAATAGAAAAAAATGACCAGCTCCCCGTTAGCTTGTTAGCTCAGTTTGTATATCACTTCACCAGACGCAGAGGTGGTGGGTTTGATTCCCGTACAAGTCCAAAACTTTATCAGGCTTTATTTTCGCTACTGCTTCAGTCAGGGTATTCATAACTGCGAAGATCATTCACATATTCATTCCTTAATCCGCAGTTCAAATATACGGTTTCCATATATTCATTCTGATGATATCTGTTATCGGCAATTGAAGGCTATAGATTTTGATGTATTGCGCCTGGATCTGGAGGAATCTGATCTCTGTTCAAGTGATTACAGAGATCTAAATGAACTGACATCTACTTATCAATCAACACTCTCTATTCTTCTGGAAAAGCACGCGCCGTTGAAGAAGAAAGTTTAAGTTTGTAGACAGCGAGTGCCCTGGTTTAATAGCGGCATTAAGTGTGTTATTAGGGCAAGACGGGTGGCCGAGAGGAAGTGGCGTAGGACAAAGTCCCAGCACGATTTGCGCGCCTTGAAAGACGCGCGAAATACAGCAACTCGTGTTATGAATAAAACGTTCTGTGAGTTCTACACTGATCTCATAGCCGAGAACAGCACAGACCAACGGAAATTGTTCCGCATTACTAAGTCGCTATTGCGTGAGCCGTCTGAAGTATCATTTCCAAAGCATATATCCCCAGCTGATCTTGCGAATAGCTTTGGTCATTACTTCGTGCAAAAAATTGACAACGTCAATAAGTCTTTAGACGATCTGAGCCCTTCATTGGCGTCAGAGGCTGAAGAAACGAATTGCACTGCTTTGGATGGATTCACGGGTGCTACCTTCGCAAACTTTAAAGCGGTAACAAAAGAGCAGGTTGCTGACCTCATAAGGAGTGCTACTAAAAAATCGTGCCCCTTGGATCCAATGCCCACCTCGGTGGTTCTCGAGGTTATTGATGTATTGCTACCGGTTATTACGGACATGATCAACTTGTCATTTGAATCAAGCAAATTTGCACTCGCCTGGAAGGAGGCCTTAGTACGACCATTGCTGAAAAAAAGTGGTCTCGAGATTGCGTTTAAGAATTTTCGCCCAATTAGCAACCTACCCTACGTCTCTAAATTATCAGAAAAGGCGGCAGCTATCCAACTTACCGATCATATGAGAGCTAATGGCTTGCATATGCAGCTCCAATCAGCATATAAACCACATCACAGCACAGAGTCGGCATTGCTAAAGGTGAAAAATGACACTCTCCTTAATATGGAGGCGCAAAAGGTAACTCTTTTAGTGCTCCTTGATCTTAGCGCTGCATTTGATACAGTTCGGCATGAGACCCTGCTGAGTCGTCTGAGCTCGAGGTTTGGAGTGGATGGCAAAGCGCTTGACTGGTTCACGTCATATTTGGCAGATCGTTCACAACGCGTTGCCGTGAATGGAGGTGTTTCATCTACCTTTCCCCTGAAGCAAGGGGTTCCACAAGGGAGCTGTCTTGGCCCTATCCTTTTTACCGTATACACAAGTAAGCTATTTGACATAGTTGAAAAGCATCTGCCAAGCGTTCATTGCTATGCTGACGATTCGTAGTTGTATTTGGCGTTCAGCCCGAATGTCCCAGGCGACGATGAGATCGCCCTTAACGCTATGTGTGACTGCATTGAAGATCTAAAGGATTGGATGATCAGGGATCAGTTAAAGCTGAACGACGATAAGGCTGAATTTTTACTTACAGGCACCAAACAGCAGCTTGAGAAGGATAACTTTAGTAGTATCACCGTTGGTGACGCACTCATAGAAGCTAAATCTGAAGGTAGGAATCTTGGGTCATGGTTTGACTCTCATTTTAACATGTCTATCCATATTAGTAAGCTTTGTGCCTCGGCCTTTTACCATGTACATAATATAGGTCGTATTCGTAAGTTTTTAAGTCTAGATGCGACCAAAGCTCTCGTGCATGCGTTTGTCACATCACGCGTAGACTATAGTCTTTTATATGGTCTGCCTGCCATACAAATCAACAAAGTGCAACGTGTTTTAAATGCTGCTGCGAGGCTGGTAAGCCGCGCGCCGCGCTATTGTCACGTAACACCCTTTTTGCGCCAGCTACACTGGCTACCGGTCAGACAGCGGATTAATTACAAGATTTTGCTTTTGACGTTCAAGACCATCCCCGAGAAGTCGCCAGTTTATTTGCAAGAGCTAATTTTAGTTAAGATGCCAGGGGCATATAGGTTAAGATCATCTTCTAATGGTCTCCTACTTGAACCGCCATCTTTTCGAACTAGAGCCACCTTGGGCGATAGGTCATTTCAAGTAGCAGCACCAAAATTGTGGAATGCTCTGTCGCATGAAATCCGTTCTATTTCTAAAATCAATACTTTCAAGCGCCATCTTAAGACACACCTGTTTAGCAACGCTTTTAATCACGTATAATATTTTTTTATTTTTTTATTTTTATTTTTATTTTATATTGTACATTACAAATCTTTTTAAATTGTATTATATGTAAAGCGCATTTGATCATATTTATATGGAAAATGCGCTATATAAATTTTTAAATTATTATTATTAGTATTATTATTATTATTATTATTATTATTATTATTATTATTATTATTATTAAGAAAATCAAAACAAAAATCAATGTCTCTCTGGCATACCTCAGTGTCAGGAGTGTGTATTTTTCTCAATCCGAGAATGTAACTGTGCAGCTTAGTGAGGAAAAACACAATCTTGTTTGATTGTCACCTGGTGAAGTAAAAACTGGGCTATTATTTTGTTCCTACTTAGGGACTGCATATTTTGTGTCCTATTTGCGTAACTGCTTATCCAGAGACAAAACAAAACACTCGAAATTATATTCTCTTGAAGATCCATAAAAATAATGGGAATAAAAATCAATTCTTGACGCATTTTGGAAGCCAGGGTCTGCAAATAGCCCAATCAGAACGCATTCCGTTGTAATTTGCATAACCCCGCTTCAACTCAGATGATTGGCGGAACAGAAAATTGGCTGTAAGTAAAAACGACTATAACCTGAGTATGTTTGGGAATATGGAAACTGGTTTAACAGTGAAAGAAGAAATTCTTGGAGAATTTTGAAGCGGCCTTTTTGACCATCCGAGCTGGATTCAAATAAATATATCCAACACTATGCTAAGTTCAAACAACGCCACGCAATCAAAAGAGCTGTGTTGTCGATTTCACTTCCGGTATTGCACCATCACTTGTTTATCTTCAAATTCAATTCAATTCAGTTATGACTAAACATTTCTTTTAGAAAGGCTTTTAGGATTTCTGACTCTGACCCCTGTATTGTATGGCCACCAAAATCTACAAGTTCAGTTTAAAAACATTTACGGTCTTCCGAATAGCTTTAGTAAAGATCGGATAAATTCTTTGATTTAGCTAAATTTGTCCAAAAAAAAAAAATGTGCAAATGCGTAATATTCTACTTTATGGGTCAGTTATAAATAGCAGAATTTGAAAGGGTGATATACCTTTTCCCTATAATTTAAATAGTCCCTTCAGTATTCCAAAAGAGCTTTCCACAGCTACCCTTGTTTTGGTGTGCATTGTGTTAGAGGCCACCTCCTCGTTTTTAAGGTTTCCCCGGTCAGTAAATGGCCTCATTAACAGGCTGTTGAGTCCATAGGCTGAATTACCTAGAATGACGGATGGTTCCACAACCTTGGTAATAGGTCCTTTAAGGAACGAGGACGGCAACGGCAACGAGAACGCCACCAAACAATAGGCTTAATGAGCAAAAACAACGGCTCGGCACGTGCGTTTAACATTTTCGTACATTTCTTTGCCGTCCTCAGCAAAACAACAACGTGAAATGACCAAATTTGAGAACGTGAGTAGATGATCGATGGCTGATTCTACTTTCTTTTTTCCTTACTTTGACGTCGTTGATAGCAATTTAGTTAAAGGTCAAATGAACCAAAATTTCGAAAATCTTTCTTTGTGTCATTTCAAAGTCACCGAACACTAAAAAGGACTACTGGAATACAAAATCACGTAGAAATTGTCCTATCTGAGCTTTTAAGGTAGTAAAACAACAGGGAGTACGGAAATATCCGAAGAACAAACGAAAACGTTTCTGAAATGGCCGCGCGCTTGACATGGAAGGAATGGAAACAAGCACGTGTTGTTGTGACGTCACTATTGGCGAGTATATGAGGAGCTCGATTGCTGTACTTATTTTTGCGATCTGTCGAAAAGTTCTTCGTTTTAACTTTTCGTTCTCTCTTCGAAAAAGGCCGAGGAAGTCGAACATGTGGTTTTTAACGTAGAGCCGTACTAGTATGAACCAAGTAATGCACTGATTAATGGCAACGGAATGGTATGCTGGAACCTCTGATGACTCGTCTGACTGCAAAGAATACGATGTAAACAAGGACCGAATCTGTCAAGTGGATTGGTGCGCATTTGTTTAATCAATATACTGTAAAAGGTCGCCGTAGAATGGTCAATAAATACGTTGGAATCGCCCTTGAAGCATTTGCTTTGTTCTCTGTGGTGTTTAATTGTATTTTCGATGTATACTGTGAAGCCATACTTTTTTGATCCGCGTTTCTTCTATATTAATATTCGCCATACTATGAAAAGGTGGCCGTAAAATTACAACTGCATGCTGTTCGCTTTCATTTCACGCATTTTACCTGCTCCCTGTGTTTTTTTTTTGTACATTTTCACTGTTTATTGTTATGCAATACCATAATTTCCATGCAGCTGTTTTTGTGAGTCCGATTTCATTCCGATGACACTGCGTGAACAATCCCAAAGGCTAGATAACATGTACAATCGTTGTAACAGGGGTATCCGTGAATTGACAAAATGCCAGTGATTAAATCTTATATGCTTATATGGGAATGTATATGTATGCTTGTAAACATATTTTTTTGTCAGCCCATCACCAACATAAGTATGTGTGTCTGGAAAAGGTTTCTGATTTTGGGTAATGCATGAATTATGTGGGATTGCTGTAAGGAGTTCACCTACAATTGGTGTATGTCAGTATCAAAATGGCCACGGAAAAGAGCATAGTCATAATTTTGGTCTACAAATGAGTAAGCTTGTGAATGGGTGGGCTGTACACTGATGCTAAACATCTCATGACTGTTAACAACCTCCCTGAAAGTTTTCCATTTGGTATATATTCTGTATCATTACACTACTTGCAAAAACTTGCATGATGTCAAAGTGATTTAACATAATTCATTGTCCCATAAACTCCATCCAATCTAGATGTGGTTACTTGTACAGATACATATATTTATCATACCACCAAAACTGCTGCCAAAACAAATCAAGTATTCCTTTAGGATAAAAAACACTTAGATGATAAATTATTATGTCCTTTGACTGTAAAATGAAATATTATATAGCTCCAGAGGGTATATAATTCATGCCACTAAGAATTTTATGAACCAAATGAGGAAAAAGGTTGTGAAAATTTTGTCACCCAAGGTTTGAGAGTATGGTATTATATATAGATTGAGTACGTTTTTCCTCTTTTCTTTCAGTACATACAGATATGTTGCCAAAAGGCAATATACCTATTGGATGCATGAGAAACTGTCATCTTTTTTTTTTTGTAAAAAAATAAAATAAAGAAATAAAAAATAAAAATAAAAAAAATAGAGAGAGAGAGAGAGCTTTCCACGTGAAAGTACCGTAGTTTTTCGGTTATAAGGTGCACTCGGCTATAAAACAGCAACACTTAGTAAAAAGACGCACCATAAACTGAAAGTAACATCAGAAGGACTAGAAATACACGTGGAGCGACAACGAAGTTGTAGTAAACAGGAACAAAAAACCGTGCATAAATAAACAGCCAAAAAAGTAGAGGGAACACATTTTATCAAGTTTATGTACTTGTGACCTACGAAATAACCAAATGTTTGTAAACAAAACAACGTTGCATCCTGATTCGATTCGAGCGAAATTGTCACATGCGCGGGCGAATAAAACTATTAAGCTGATTCACCTTGATTATTCAGTAGCGTAAACACTAGCGACGACATTTGTGGTTTTATTTCTTAAAAAAAAAACCCATCAGTTTCCATATCTCGCAATGGAGGTGTTTGTGATGTTAGCACTATCACTTAAGTATCACATTACAGAGCACCTGCTTTTAAGCACGTCCGATATGCAAACAGACGGCTTTGTTTTGAAAATACTCGCGATGTTCTTTTATCTCGCATTACCAGGTTTGAACAAGTTCAATTGAAGTTCTGGTTGCCGATATATCGCAAGCTAAGGCGACAAAATTAATTGTGAATTTGGAGCAATTGCCTGGCTTTCAGCTTATAAATCTGAGACAACTTGTTCCCGTGAGGTCAAACTCCCGTCCAGGTTGGCGTATGAAGAGGACGCACAGTTACTCCGCTTTCTAGGATATTATTATCCAACCACTAAGATCATCCTCCTTGCATGTAAACAAGCGCTTACTTTTCTGAAAGGATGCGAAGTGAAAGGCTCTGGACAAATTTTATTTACGGCTACTGTTCATACGTAAATTCGATTTGTACGCCACTGATAGGAATATCAATGGTTTGCACGGACGTCTCAGCTCTTCATCCCAGCAAAACTTAATATAAGATCGAATTATCAGAGAGAGCAAAAGGATCACTCTACTTCCAGCTATTTCAAACAAGATGGAAAATGCCTTCTGCTAACTTTCTGCCGTTTTGCAAAAGCTGAACGAATACATTAGGAATTGCCGCTTGAAGTCGTCCCGTTATTCGGCGGTCTACAATTGTTGTCGGTGTTGCTTCTTTTCTGGCCAATTTTTGTTTCGGATTCCACGTGTTTATTCTTTAAAAAAGTTGGTACGGCATCATCATTCAAGTCAGTTTTCGTGGCTTGAAAGCTGGAACTAGCGAACTCCTTGCCACGAGATTTTGTTTGAAGCTGTGTGGTGTGAAATGTAAAATGGTCTGCACAAGCGATTCCCTCTTCAGTCTTATGAGCCATTTCCTCCGTAGTTTTGGGTCATGTGGAAACTTGAAAGTGCTTACTTTACACTTGGAATTGTTCCTGCAGTTTATTGCAGCACAAAACACAGTGCTTTCCGCTAAAAAAACCACTCTAATTTCAAGACTCACTTGTAGTTTTTAATGTTCCCGCAATTTTTCAGCTCGCCAATAGTGACGTCACTACTGTTAATTCCGACAAATTCCTAACCTGCGATCAGGCTCTATTTTCGTTTCGATGGTAAACCTTTCCCGCGGGAAAGGCGAAACGAAAAATAGAGCCTGATCCAAGTCTTCCACGGAACGTCTACCGCCCACTTTTTTGATTGATTGGCATGTTTCAAAATTAGCCAATCAAAATTACTTCCGTTACGCGATACTCGCGAGCTCTCGCGCGTGAAGTGATGTGGAATGAAGAAGACGCCATTTTTGTTTTGGGAACGTCTTGTCCTACATCATTCATTGTTGTTGGGGAAAAGTTGCGGTTTTGGTCCCAAAGTAAGCGCACATAACAAATTTTATAAACGCTGGGAAAGACGATATGTGTTTCCAATGACTATGTGATGCTGATATCTTTTTGTGGGTAGTAAAGCACCACTGATGATTCGGCTGAAGGAAGGTCAGGTGAATTACTATTGTCGATGTATTTCTCGTCTTCCCCTCGAAATACAATAGTAAAGAATTTTTATAGTAGAGTCGAGAGTGTTGTTCTATTTGAGTTGTGGAAAAACGGGATTTTGCCGTTCACTCGTTTATTAAGTTTTAGCTTTTGAAGCTCGCTTACCTTAAATTTGAACAAATGAATAAATGCAGGCCGGCCTTGTTGTAAGCTTATTCTTTTAATGTAATTTAATCTATAAAACAACTTTTGCAGCATCACTAAAAAGCTGCATTGTGGTGGTGCACTGTTATTTAATTCATTCACTGGGATACCAAAAATACGATTTTTCCTCAAGTGCTTGGCTCTCTAAGGAGCCATTTTTATTAATCACTTTTTTAGCTGTTTATCAGAGGCTTCATGATTTGATACATAACTTTATTCAGTGGATGAGAGGTATTTACATGTATATGCTGGTTGGCTAGTTATCCACTGGAATAATATCTGAAATTTTTAAGTGTAGCATGAACCTGTGATCATTGATTCAGTGAAATGTAGAATCAACTAGCCTGAAGGGCAATTGGATAATTCCAACCCATTGTTTTCTTTGCATGCTGACCATGACTGAGAAGAAACAGTAGTAGTAAATATATGGATTACCCAATTTATCTACTGTGTACAGGCATGAGACCACTAAACATGGTTATCCACAAATACCATCAAAATGATGAAGACATTGCAAATGAAAATACCAAAGAAGATTTCATCTACAATTAACACACCACTAGACTGCAGTTTGGTTTCTTTATTTTTGATCTAAATGATGCTCGGAGATATTAGCTGCAAAAGCTACTCTAAAATCCGAGGGTAAATAATGTGATGTATGTATGTATGTAAGGGAAGGGGATGCTGCGAGGCTTTTTAGATGCTTTAAGCTTGTTCTTCTGATGGAATATAATTACCAGCACTCTAAATACACCTATTTACTCTTGCATTTTTTTGCCTAGGTATTAGCACTCCTCTCTAAGGGGGAAGCCAAGCATCTTCTTGCCAACAGGTTTTTTGACAGTGAGGGGAAAAAGGGAAACAAGCCATTGGATTTCCAAATGCAACACCTAAATTTTTCACTGAAAATGGTTCTGAAATCACTATTGGGAAAAATCCCAAAAAGATCAGCTCAGAGGGTGGCACATCCCCTTGAGAGATATTTGCTATGTTATCAGTCAGTCATAAGGCCTCTGGGAACAGGTGGTTGGTCTACCACCCAACCTTGACCCTGAGATGTATGTTAAGACAGAGCACAGAATTCGGGAACTATGCCGCCTACTCTTTTCATCAAGTGTGTAGGTTCTTTTATGTACCCTTCACGTTTAAATTACGTGTGAGGGTGAAAAGGCCAACACTGTAGACTATAATCTCACTAACCAATGACCTGATCATCTGACCTGAGACAGATGTTGAGAACCCAGCCAGCTTGATCCAAACAATTATTTTAATTAACACCATGGTTTGATCTGGGATTCAAACCAGCGACCTGTTCCTCAGCAGTCCAGTGGTGGGCAGTATGCTGTTATTCTGTAATTCATCAACTGAATGGAGAAACAACTTGGTACAGGAGGAGTAACTATAAGGACATCTAGCTTTCATCAGGTTAATCTCTCATTAACTCAACAAAGGCCTGTACTGCTTATGTAGTACAACAGTCTTTGTGGTGCATTTCAAACTACTGCACCTTGCAATGAGAATTTTTGCAATGGGAGTTCAGTCATGTTATACATTTTTGTGGAGGATGTCAATGACCTTGTCATTCAACAACAACAACAACAACAACAACAACAATGTACTCCTCTAAGCTCTATTCAATTTATTTCCTCTATTATCATGTAGATTTCTCTTGCTACAATTTACGCTGGGGTTTCAAATAATTCACTGGTTTTTTCTGAGTTAAATGTATGACTATCAACAAGATAATTGGCACTTTTATGTTCTCCTCACGAAATTTTGTTAAGTGTAAAAATTGACAAATATTCAATTGAAGCTTAAATTTAATCTGGAGAGACTGACGTCCACTGTGAAGTTCCTAAAGCCCTTCCATCGATCTCTTTCTATGGCCAGTCATTCTGCTATTTATGTTTTCTTTTTTTTTTTCATATCAAGACACATGTAAGCTTATTTTATTACTCCCTAATAAGAAAAACTTTATCATTGGTGGTGTGAATTACCCAACAGTGTTTTAGTTGTTGTTCCAGAGGCGAACCTACATGCAAATGATAATTTAATAAAAAGAACTTACATTAAGCTTTCAAAATGTTTGTCCATAGAATAGATGTACTCTCGCATCCTAACACTGAAACCAACGTGTCTATGATCTTGTACTTATCAGCTGAGCTTTGATGTGTCTTGCTTCTCGTTGAATTGTTCTTGAATACAAACCAGCCAGCTTCCAAGTCTTTATACCGTTGTCAGGCTTTCACAAACACGAAAGATGATGTTCGAAATAGAGGAATAACAGAGGGAACCGTCGTCAGAACGCTTCGTCTCATCATTCTTCATGAAGATCATTCCGCGAATCTTTTAAGTGATTCGAGTATGTACATCAAAAGCAAAGCTAATAAACTTTTCCCTCTCCACTAATTTACATGAAAATAGAAAGGCTCTGTTGTTTTGTGTTATAAAACTAAAAAGAACTTGAGATTACTCATTGTCCGTAATGGCGGCTCAGTCGCGAGAATTTCGCGAGAGCCTCGCGAACACGCCTCTTAGTGACTTCCGGTTATTGAATCAGCCAATCAGATTTCGTCCAAATTCTGGACGAAGCCACAGACTCACGTGAGACTTTGTATCAGGCCCAATTGTAGCGAGCGCCGACATAAGAGGACATAAGAGCGATGCTTCAATTGGGCCTGATCGCAGGTTAACAAATTCCCGACAATTGACCCGACCGCTCTACGAATACGAAAGCCAAAACGAAGCACTTTTCAGAATCCAATATCTCTGGGATACAATACCCAATCACTCTGAAACTCCAGAAGATGTTTATTTCTTACTTAAACTACAAAATTCAATAAAAATTGACTTAAGAAAAAAACTTTGAAATTTTGGTTCATTTGACCTTTAATGGACATATCGCCAGCATTTTCCAAGTTAAACAAATTGAAATAATCTCGTAAGAGTTACAGAAACGAGCAGTTATATTTTGAAATAACGTTTTCGTTCTTTGCTTAAGAGCAGTTTCCTGTAAGGACCGAGCAAGGGTGTGCAAGATAGAAAAAAGCGATTTTCCAAAACTTTGCCAAAATAACGGCCAAAGTGAACTAGTTCTGAAAATATATGTTTTCCGAAACCTCTTGCTTATATTTTGGGAGCGTTCATGAAAAGGTTAACCCAGGAAGTCGAAATATCTTGCTTCCTTTGGTTATTAACGGTGTCAAATTTAAATAAAAGATTAACTTCAGTTTTTGACGGAATTTTAAAATTTACGTCCTGCAACAGAGCTTACGACAACCGAATTTAGGCAATATTCAACGCTCAAAAAAGCACTCTGGTACATGGCTTTACCCAACAAGAGTATACTCCGGGAAAGAACAATCACTTCAACTGCACATTGGTCGGAAACAAAAATTGGGGGAAATGAAACGGCGATTTCTGAGAGCATTTTCAAAATAGGTTACTTGAGAAATATGAGCGACCTTTTGACCTTTCATATCAATAAGACATCAACAAACGGCAGCTCTCAACATGTTATTTTTGTTCACCGGAATACGTTTCTCGTGGCTTAAGTTTGCTTTACTATCATTTTTTAAGTAGAAGAAGCTAGACTTTTGAATTTGGAGGCATCTACTCACAACGTTAAGCAACGCATGGGTATATTTTGAAATTTGACTTAACAATTGACGGTTACGATAAGCTTATGTAAGTCGTCGAATTTCACATTAAAACCCTCTTTCTCACAATGGCTGTATTAACAACGAAGTTAAAGTCAATTTACTGAATGCTTAGAAAATATTCCTTACCTTAGGCAGTTTTCCCTAGCTGGAAACCACAGAGATTTAGCAAACTCATATTGAGAGCGCAGAACCATGTCGCATATACTGAGTGTGAGTCACGACTTCGACGATGTCACGCAATATCAACAAGTTTTCGTATTTCCGACAAACAACAAAAAAACACCTCCATAGATCAATTTATCTACCGAATTTAGTAAATCGGATATTTCCCTGGCAAGAAACCACGGTAGTTTTAGCAAACTCAGAACGAGAGCCCCAAGCCGGCATGTCGCACGTGATCAGTTGTCACTATGTTGATGTTGTGTAATACTTCAGAGAAACCACGGGATCCACATAAGTTACCGAGGTTTTGATGTGCCGTGAAAACACATAAAGACACTTAGCATAACCATGCTAAAGACTGTTTGCGAGTATTTTGGTGTGTGTACGGACGGATTCCAAGGAAGGTGCAAGTTGGAGTACATTTCTGCATTAGGGGAGCTTATCAAGGGATGTGGCTCCCCGGGGGGTACTAAAAAACTTAAATACGGGGAAGCGCCCCGAGGTCCGACCCCTTACCCTTTTATATCCCATTTTTGGCAGAAAAGGTAACCCTTTCGTATACCCTCCATTGACAAAAGGTACCCTTTTCGTATACCTTCAATTTGGAAAATGGTACCCCTTTCACAAGAAGTCTTCTTGTCATTTTCATGTAGCGAATAGTACAGTCATAGGGTATGTGCGTTCTTTTAAATACCTAAATGACAGATTTTCCTACCTTTTCACATACTTCGACTCCTGAAATCCCTACCCTTTCATATACCTGAAGCGTGAAAGAGGTAACCCTATCGGGCGGAGCCTCCCCGTATAGGCCACTACAGGGAGTATCGATCCCCTGGGTGTGGCTCCTTTGCCGTCTAAGACCTTTTAAGTTTAAATTGAAAGGCCTTGCATTCCCAGTCTGATGAATAGATGAAACCAGTAATCGATGACAATAGACGATAATCGGTAATAATTGTTACTAATTAATGGAAAATACAGGTAATCAATGACTAATACATGATGAACATTCCTATATTTTTTTATTGATTAGTAGTCGATAATGCGTATGATTAATATTAATTATATCGTCTATTATTACTCGCAAAATTTAATCCATGAACCGTCGCTTTTTTTTTTTCTGATCCGTAATGCCGGTGTTAAAACCAATAAGACGGCTGTTAAAACAAATCCTAAGGCACCAATCTTCAATTTGCGTTTTCCTGCTACACTCACTTCCTTGAAGGCACGTTCGTCCACAAAATATATAAACACCTTTCTTCCCACATCCTCTGCCATTTTGTTTGATGGTAAATCGCGAACGACGCGAAGCATTGCGTGGGAGCTGTCAAAATGGGGACATCTGATTGGCTATCACTCAACCCTCTTGGGATCACCTTATCTTGGAGGACATCTAAAAATAATGTAAGAGGGATTACGATGGGGATAGGGTCTATATGGGGGATTAATTATCTTACCTTTTATCTTCTCTTGACTAAACTTATAACTGGCTAAACTGAGTCCCAGCTAATTACGCGGTGTCCAAAACGGGAATAACATAAAACCAGGATGCGCGTATGAAGAGACATTTGTTTTCGGCGATTGAATGCCAGGTTCTTTTAATATGGCAGTCAATTCCAAGAACGCCCACCCCCACCCCTCCGGGCATACCTCGGGTATTTGACCCGAAATTTGTCCCGCACGGTGGGGCATTTCACTATTGGCTAAACACTGGTCGGCGGTCGCCAGCTAAAGGGTTTCGCGCGCAAATATTCATTCATTCACAACGGGAGCTGCTTCGCTTCCTTCACTTCAAGATTCCGCGTAGGTTTTCCCGGCGGTTGTTTACTAAAAGTACGGTTGATATGCCTTTATTCAAAGTTTCGAGTGCCGAAAAAACTGATCGGAAAATAGGTTTGGCGCACATTTTTTCGGATTTGGTTGGCAAAGGCAAGCGATTTTAGATTAGCTTTTGGAATCGACTGATACATAAGTGCTTCAGAAGCTCAGTGGCACGCCTCTAACAAACTAATAGATTTGAACTCATATCTAACATGTTCATTATTATGACAAGCTACCACGCGACGGCAAATGAGACACTAAGTGAACCGATGAAATCAATGTTAATCGATGGTAGGCCATGGTAATAGATTCAGATAATTATTGAACAGCTAGTTACGATTATCGATTAATCATCGATTATCGGTTTCAATCGATAGAGTGGCTTTCAATTGAGTGTCGCAAGTAATTCGCATTTGCTTTGGTTTGCTTCACTTCGCGCTGTGATTGGTTGGCAACACTTGCGCCCACTTTCTCAACCATTGAGAAGCAAAACCAATTTTCCCGCGTTTTGAGTCGGTTACGTGTAATTGCTTCGAATTCTGATTGGCTCATTGTGCCGTTCGCGTCTTTTTTGATTAATCAGAGTAGTTGCTTTGGTTTTGGTTGTACAACACTCGATTGAAAATCTCTATAGTGATTGCCTTATGCCATTAATTATTATTGATTAATCGATTACCTAATCGATGACTGATTTTCATCGATTAATCAGGCTGAGTTGTATTGTTTGTTTGCACAAGCCAACAAAATAGGTTTAACGGTTACCTTAGTTTTAGGTTAGTATTAGATTTAGAGCTAATTTATAGGGTAAAGATTAGTTTTTGTTTGAGTTTAGGGTTAGCTTGCATTCCTGCATTTTATACTGACAGCACCGCTGATAAAAAAAAAATGTAGGAAAAATCTAGACTGGACATAGACCAGTGGGCCGCGAGCCTGCTTTTAGCAAAACTCAGTATGGCCAGGGGCGTAGCGAAGTTTTTGAACAGTTGTAGGCTCGTTTTTTAACGCGAGTCGTAATTACGCCAAAGGCGTGTATCCAGCGCCGAAGTTGCGAGTTTCTAGGTGGGTCCGGGGGTATGTTCCCCCGGGAATTTTTTTTTCTTTTTTTTTTTTTTTTACTGAAACCTTTAAAACGCCATTCCATGCATTCCTCAGACTCGATAAGTGTTTATGAAGTCAAGATATATACCCTGAATTTTACCATAATTTTGAACCAGAGAACCAAAAGTTTAATAATCCAGTATTCCCTAAGAAATAAATGACCGTTTTATTTGCCATGAATGAATGTGATCTGAACTCCCCTTTACCACGCACACAAATTTGAGAAAGAAAAGAACTATTCCTGTAAGAAATTGTCGATGGTTCCGCTTCCCCATGGCTGCCCAGGAGCTTCGCTGTCTTGCCATCTGTAACCACTGTTCGATTGTCGGTAGCACTTTTCATAGCCTGCGGGCTCCTAAGTTTTCCCTTGCTTGCGTAATCTCACCCGTACAGAGTGTTTGCGATTGTTATAATCCTAAGATATCTTGATCACGACGGCACAATCCTACCGGCCTATATGCTCGCTACACCCCTGATGCCATTTTGTTTTATATCGCAATATTTTCTGCATATAAGATGACTTATTCTCATCATAATTTTTTTATTAAAAGAGTATTTCACTTGTTTGACCACATGAAAGTTGTCTTAAGTGTCAGGTGACATCTCTTGATTAATGACGTCACGATACGTGTTATTGAAAATGGGGAACGTTTGCACTTAGAAATTCTACTGCATCTTTCTGCTTCAAAATGTTTAGAATGACCATTTTAATGTAACTCCGCCTTTTAATGGGGTATAGGTCATTTTCATTGCGAGATATTTGGACATTAAGTATGTCACGTGACCCATTTCCGTTAAGACGTGATTAAAAGGCGGTATGATAAAGCCCTTAACAGGAGCATGAGAGCAAAGAACAGAAAATGTTTGTGCAGGATGGCTTTCTATACCCCGTTTTCGACTAAAGATTTGCATCGTTTTTAGCAGTTAGAAGGTCACGTGATCAAAATTTTATATAAAAATAGCATGTCAAATGGGTATGCATGCGGATACTAAATTGTTCGCCGAGTTTCATAACGATTGGATAAATCCTTCTCCTTAAAACAAAACTATGCCAGTTTAAGAGATTGGTCAAGCCTTAACACACTTGATGTATTGAATATATCACAATTTCAATGGGAAAAGAGTCAAATACAAAGTACTGTATTTTGAAGAAACTTTGTATGCCTTGTTAGTAGTTCAGTGGATCGGAGTCGATACTGTACAGGGACGTGCTTTTTTCAGACTCTGGTCGAAAAGGCGCCAAATTGTGAGCTATTACTATCTTATATTCCAGAACTGCAGAATGTAATTTTCCTATTGAAACATCGTTAGCTTTCATTGATCTTTGCATAAAAAAATAATCCATCTGCATTCGGCAGCCTGTCAGAGTGGAATTAAACCACACGGTCAATAAAATGCATAAAGCTACTGAGTACCCTATGAACCCCCATCGCTGTTGTGAATTAATCGGGAGAAATAGGGTATCGCATACAATTTGTTGCACATAGTAATAGGGACTGGCGTATCAAAATCACAATTATTGTTTAGAAGCAAAAAAACAATCTCCAAATTTTTCCAACTACAGTTGCACTTTTTGATATTGAAGAAGCTTCTATTTCTGTGGAAAAATGCCACGCTGAGAAAAGTGTATTATGAAGCCTAAGCAACGGGATTGCCATTTATAAATAAAATGTTTCACTTGTTGATTCACGGTTTTATTTTTGCAAACTTAACGGTTACGTTTTCCGATGGTTAATTTTTAATACCATTTTTTATACCACGTTTCTCAATAGTTTTGAACAATATCAATATGATTTTGAAGGCCGGAAGCACTGCGTGTTATCATCTGCATATAAAAACAAGTACTAATTCGTTGTAAAATTGGGGTCCCCTAATTCCATGAGCTTGCGACGGATTTTTCCGAAACTTTCCGATATACTAAATTGATCTATGGAGGTAGTGTTCTGTTCGCATGATAAACACGATAACTTGTTGATATAGCGTGACATCGAAGAAGTGGTCAGTTGACAACTTGCCAAGCATGCCACATGGCTCGACGCTCTCGGTATGAGTTTGCTAAAACTCTATGGTTTGGAGCCAGGGAAAGCTGCCTAAGGCAAGGAATATTTTCTAAGCATTCAGTAGATTGCCTTTAACTTCGTTGTTGATACCGCCGTTGTATAAAACAGGGATTTAATGTACAATTCTGCGATCAACATATTATCGTAACCGTCAAAAAACAAGTAAGGTCAAATTTCAAAATATACCCATGGGTTGCTTAACATTGCGAGTAGACGCCTCCAAATTCAAAAGTCTAGCCTCTTCTACTTAAAAACATGACAGTAAAGCAAACTAAAGAAACGAGAAACGTATTCCGGTGAACGAATATAACCTGTTAGAGCTCCCGTTGATGATGTCCCATTGACATGAAAGGTCAAAAAGGTCGCTCATATTACTCAAGTAACCTGTTTTGAAAGTGCTCTCAAAATTCGCCGTTTCATTTACCCCAATTTTTTTTTTCGACCAACGTGCAGTTGAAATGATTGTTCTTTCCCGGAGTATAGTCTTGTTGGGTAACGCCATGTATAAGAGTGCTATTTTGAGCATTGAATATTGCCTAATTCAGTTGTCGTAAGCTCTGATGCAGGACGTAAATTTTAAAATTCCGTCAAAAATTAAAGTTAATCTTTTATTTAAATTTGACACCGTTAATAACCAAAGGAAATATGATATTTTGACTTACTAGGTTAATCTTTTCATGAACGCTCTCAATATATAAGCAAGAGGTTTCGGAAAATTCCCAATTTCGGCGTTGATGTAGGCTGCCGCCATGCGCAAAATCCAAAAAAATGCATAACAAAAAATAAACAAAAACTAAAACGATTGGAAACATGTAATTTTAGAACTATTTCACTTTGGCCTTTATTTTGGCAAAGTCTGGGAAAATCGCTTTTTTCTATCTTGCATACCTTAGTCGGTCCTTACAGCAAACTGCTCTTAAGGTTCAAAATTATGGCTTTGCTTGTCCCCATGGGAAGAAACGGGAAGGAGATGGGGCGAGAATTCTTAGAAACACAAAAAGTATGCACCTTTCCAAACCAACCAACGTAAAGTTGTCTAAGTATACCTTTTCCTCGAATACAAACATAAACCTTATCCGGAAATTTGATGTTTTAATTGTGCAAACTGAAAAATATTATCATTATTAGGATTAGGATTGGCATTTTTCATTAGATGCAGAAATCGCGACGCGAAATCCTTAGACAGTATCTACTACCTGGGGAGATCCCGCACGCTTGAAGAAAGCCGGTTTTATTCAATCGTGTTTAGGTAATTGGTGTGAATGGGATATAACTTTGGGCCCGCCTTGTTCGTGTTCCTTTGAGGGGCACAAAGATGGCCGCCGTTAAACTTATGAAATCTGACGAAAACCGGAAAAAGTTCCATCTACTTCTTCGAGTTTCCGATAATAACATCACATAACAGGAGGCAACTCAACTACTAAACTTGTTTAAAATGTTATCAAGAACCTCTAATCTGTTCAAATCGAGCAATCGAGTATGGATTCCTGAGAAAAGGAACATTTAGGGTTCGAGACGTAGCCTTTCTTATACGATATCACTGTTGTAGAAAATACAACTCAACAATATATTGTATTTAAAGGACCTTAAATAAGGTTCACTGGCAACCCTCATCGCCAGCAGGTATGCCTCTGAGATTTCATCATCTTTCAAGCCCTGATTTTTCACTGATCTTTGATCAATTTATCTCGAAAACGTGTTTTTACTTCTTTCGATGGATTAAGTGCATGAAAAAGCGACATAAAAACCGTACGTGATGTGGAGTTGAAAACTAACCTTGATAACTAATATATGTTCCGTAAAACAGCAAACAATGCGTACCATGAACAGATGAAGGTCAGCTGCTTAAAAAAACCTTTGATGATCTCGTATATTTCTTAGAATAGCAAGTTAAAAGTCTGAGAAGTCTTCCCATTTTTGGTTTTTTTCATATGTTATGAGTATATATTTCCTACAGGCGGGCAGCACGAGGGTCGCAACAAGTTTTAACACATACACTTGCGTTGAAGAAGGCAGAAGTTTCGGCCGAAACATGTTTGCAGCATTTCAGATTTTCAGCGTCAATAATTATATATCTCGTTTATATGAGACTTCATAATTAACATCTTGTGGACTGTGGAAGGTACGAATATAAGCTAAGTTGCAGATGAATCATGTAGGACTTTGTATGCTTATATTTCTGACACTTTTTAAATTAACATGTGGAGGCTTTATGACTGTTGTTGATTATCCACCTTGAAAGTTACACTCAAGACCACTAAGAATGGATCATAGCGCGTATCACGTGATCTGTAATCAGTTTGCAGCAGCTGGTTGAAAACTCATCTATTTTCTTAAGTTTTTGCAATCAAGCAAGATCCTGTTATCCCTCAATAACGTACACAGTGAGTCAGTTAAACACTCGTGTTAAAGAAAAACACCCAACTGAACCTTTATTCTGAGGTATGGGTTGGCAATTGTGAGTTTTGTATTTTGTATGTTGCTTTCTTTTATACTTAACATCACTTGGAGTGGACCATAAGAACGCGAACCACCTAATTTAATCAGCTGGTTGAAAACTCATCTATTTTCGTAAGCTATAGTAACTAAGCAAGATCCTGTTATTCCTCACTAAGGTACACCGACAGTGAGCTACACACTCGGGTTAAGGAAAAACACTGTGATTTCCGAAAACACAGAACTGACCCTTTATTGTGAGGTATGGAATCCTTCGTTTTTTATTGATATTATTAGTATATATTTTCAAAGGTCTGGTCGGGAGGAACGTCACAACACGTTTTCGATATAAACGAGGATTTGAAATGTGACAAACATGTTTCGGCAGAAACTTCTGTCTTCTCCAGTGCAAGTTTTACAGGGTACGCAATATTCAAATCGTCGTTTTAAATTTATATATCTCGTGTATATGACTTTCCATAATATATCTCTTGTGGACTCTGACAGTTAAGAAAATAAGCTAAGTTCGACATAAATCACTCGATTTTGTATACTAATGTTTTTGTCATTTTTGATTAAAATGTGGAGGCTATATGATTGTTGTTGATGAACTTGAATTCATTATCCGCCAACAAAGTGGCACTTAATAGCTGTAAATTTTGTACTTGGTTGTCAACTCATTAGAGCCGCGATCTGTCTGAAGACCAGGTTATTTGGACAGACTAATTATTGCCCTGTGAAAGGGGTTTCTTCTATTACATAGCAAGATAGGAATAAGTAGACTCAACCCAACTCCAAATAAAGTACTGTTCGGACTGCACAAAACTCATGATGAAGTTTACAGAGATGCTAAGAGGGGAGAGCAACGGTTTAGGGAGGAGGGAGAAGCGGCCAAAAAAGATAGGGAGGAGGGAGAAAGGAAGCAAAAAAATAGGGAGATGGGTGAACCAGCATAATCAAAGGCTCTGTGAGCCAACTCGTGAATTAAATAAGCAAATGTAATTTATATGTTAATATTATGAAAGGTGTTCGTCATCGTGGTTTCAAATGATAGCTAAGTTAATCTATTGTCTCACGATTGAGTCACAAAGATGTGGATCGCGACGTTTCGACCGCTATACTGCTGGTCTTCATCAGGCGATGGTGTCGACTGGCTACGTGTGAGTATAAGAAGCACCGTGGCTGGTGGTTATTGGTGCGTTTTGATCCTCACTTAGGCTGTTGTTGATTGGAGGATTTCGATCCTTCTCGTTCAGACTAGAAATTGTTCCCTCAGCGGTCCGCTTTGGTACTGATCGGCTGTTGTGCTGTTTGATCGTGGGCATCCACGCTTCAGGAATTTCAATTCCACTGTTCTGTTTCAACGACTAGAACACCTCATGTCGACATAACACCTCAAGTCGACAAATCCAAATGGGTTATCAACTTATCCTCCAGGTCCTTGAGTGACCCCGAAGTGTCTTTACTACAGAAAGGCTTAAATTTCGCTGTAACACCTAGTGGCATCCCAGAGACTAATATAATTGCTAAAGTGGAGTCTGCGATAAGACTACTTGACGCAGAACAGGCCTACACTGTCAGGTGAACCGTGAACTCTATTCTTTAACGAGCTAAGCCTCCCAAACCTAACATTACCAGGGAGATGCGTCATGCACTGAAAGGTTTGAAAGAGGATGCCTCCATCATGATTCTACCGGCAACTAAAGGTCGTGCCAGTATAGTGCTTAATAAGAACACCTATCATGATAAGATGAAGGCACTGATTGAGAATTGTCCATACCGTTTTCTTAAGAAGGACCCAACGGACCGCTAAAGCCGAAAGTTGACTAAAATTGCAGTGAGGGTAAAAGACGGAATGAGTCTGCGGAATGGCATGTGGCATGACTTGCGGAATCGCATAATTATGCGGAATGTAACATATGCAAAATGGCGCGAAGAAATTAATACAGCTCAAAGAGTTAATTATTCTACAGCCTAACACAGAGAATAATCGCAAGCTAGCTGTTGATCTCGGTCACAACTACTCTTCACCGGGCTTGCTTTCTTATGAACTCTTGAGGTGATTAAATTTTACCTTGATTTTTGCTTTCATAGGATTAGTCTGTTCGGGAATATTTGCAGTGTATTTGTGCGAATCGTTCGCGGCCGGCTGCGAGACAAGCGAGCTTTTGCCATCTTGTCAATTTCACAGTGTAGGTCAAACTCTTTGACAGGTTTGAAATGGATTAAATAAAATTATATTTTTCCGGGGTCGATTGTAAGAGATTTAGGAACGGAGCCTCGTAGAGGCTTATTCAGTTTATGGTTTTCAGAGTTTTACAAGAGTCTCAAATCGGTCGGGCTGCGCTGCTAATTTGTTGTTAAGATATGAATAACTGAACTCAGTAGCTCTCAGTGCTCGCGTTCAAGAGTCGCCTCATCGAAGATCGAGTACCCTATAGCGCCTAGGTACCAGATGTTATAAAATTTCTCGGTCAAATCCAGTTTGTTTTCAGCAATTGTTGTTACCGAGATCAACAACTAGCCCCTTCTCAAGATAATAATTTTACGGTTAATAATCTTGATCTTGCGTATTGGAGCTCACGAGTGTTAATCGCGTCTGCCAGCCTAACACAGTGAATAATCGTAAGCTAGTGTAGTTGCTGATCTCGGTGACAACAAAATGTTGAAAACAAATTGGTTTTGACCGAGAAATTTTTCAGTGTAGAGCAGTGCTCTACACTGAAAAATTTCTCGGTCAAATCCAACTGAACCCGGTTGAAGTGATTTGAAGTGATTTGTCTTGAGTTTGCGTTTACAGGATTAGTCAGTTCGCAACTGATTATATTATTTTCCTCGTTTGTCGCTTGGTCTTCGAGAGTTCAGTTACTCATATCATAACAACAAAAGCAGCTCGACCGATTTGAGACGCTTGTAAAACTCTGAAAACCATAATAGGCCTCTGCGAGACTCCATTCCTAAATCGCTTACAATCGACTCGGAAAAAAAATTATATTTAATCCATTTCAAAACTGCCAAAAGAGTTTGACCTACACTGTGAAATTGACAAGATGGCAAAAGCTCGCTTGTCTCGCAGCCGAAAGATTCTTTCGTGCATAGATAGCTTCACAAATAGGGTGACCCGAAAACACTGACCCCCAGTCCATGGACCCCACCACTGACCGGGTCCATGGACTACTTTACAGACCGGTCCATGGACTACCCCTACTGACCCCCACTACTGACCCCCCTAAAAAAACAACGGTAACAAAAATTGGCAACTAGAGATTTGATTTTAAATAGTGATATTACTGTTTGTCTGGATAGGCCACTCGCGTGGGTGAAATTTCGACTATTACGCTGCGCAAATATTGCTGTTAGTAGTATTCCTTGGTGTGATACAAAAGTTGCTGCTTTTCACATGTGAATTATTTTGTTAGAAGTACTTTCCCTTCTCTATCATTCATAACAAAGTCGCCCTGTTTAACGATTTGGCAATCATAACAGTGAAATTTCTTTGCCGAAGGAGCACTATTTTGTGAAGCCTGGGACGAGTTAATGAACCCGCAGGGGAATGAGCCGAACAAAATGGCGGAGGTAAATAATACACAAGGACAGTACACAAGTAAAACTAAGTTATCGGTCGTGCTCTTTGTCAGCTCTCAACCCCATTTGCAAGTAGGCGATATTTCGAAGTACTTACTTCAGTCCTCCATACGTCGCCAAAGTGAAGGAGGGAGCAATATTTGTGCAGCGTAATAGTCGAAATTTCGCCCATGTGAGTGGCCTATCCAGACAAACGGTAAGTAAAATAAAATCTATAGTTGCCGTTTTTTGTTACCGTTGTTTTTTTTAGGGGGGTCAGTAGAGAGGGTCAGTAGGGGTAGTCCATGGACCGGTCCGTAAAATAGTCCATGGACCCGGTCAGTAGTGGGGTCCATGGACTGGGGTCAGCGTTTTCGGGTCACCCTCACAAATATGCTGCAAATATCATTCGCGAACTGGCTAATGGAAGCAAAACTCAAAGCAAATGTAATCACCTCAAGAGTTCATAAGTGTAATGTTTATACGAAAGCAAGCCCGGTGGCGAGTAGTTGTGACCGAGATCGGCAACTGCACAGCTTGCCTTTGGCTGTTGAATAATTAACTCCTTCAGTTGAATTAATTTTTTCGCGCCATTTTGCATACATTACATTCCGCATAATTATGCGATTCCGCAAGTCATGCCACATATCATTCCGCAAACTCATTCCCCCTTTTACCCTCACCGCTAAAATTGGGGTCCCCTAATTCCATGAGCTTGTGACGGATTTCTCCGAAACTTTCCGATATACTAAATTCGGCAAGATAAATTGATCTATGGAGGTCGCGTTCTGTTCGTATGATAAACACGGTAACTTGTTAATATTGCGTGACATCGAAGAAGTGGTCAATTGACAACTTGCCAAGCATGTCATATGGCTCGGCGCTCCTGGTATGAGTTTGCTAAAACTCTATGGTTTGGATCCAGGGAAAGTTTTCTAAGGCAAGGAATATTTTCTAAGCATTCAGTAGATTGACTTTAACTTCGTTGTTGATACCGCCGTTGTATAAAACAGGGATTTGATGTACAGTTCTGCGATCAACATATTGATACAAGTAAGGTCAAATTTCAAAATACACCCGTGCGTTGCTTAACATTGCGAGTAGACGCCTCCAAACTCAAAAGTCTAGCTTCTTCTACTTAAAAACATGACAGTAAAGCAAACTAAAGAAACGAGAAACTTATTCCGGTGAAGGAAAATAACATGTTAGAGCTCCCGTTTGATGATGTCCCATTGACATGAAAGGTGTTCTTTCCCGGAGTATTGTCTTGTTGGGTATGTTGGTTATGTTGGGTATGGCCATGTACAAGAGTGCTTTTTTGAGCGTTGAATATTGCCTAAATTCAGTTGTCGTAAGCTCTGATGCAGGACGTAAATTTTAAAATTCGGTCAAAAATTGAAGTTACTCTTTTATTTCAATTTGACACCGTTAATAACCAAAGGAAATATGATAGTTTGACTTACTAGGTTAATCTTTTCATGAACGCTCTCAATATATAAGCAAGAGGTTTCGGAAAATTCCCAATTTCGGCGTTGATTTAGGCTGCTGCCATGCGCAAAATCCAAAAAAAAAAAAAAAATAAACAAGAACCTAAACGATCGGAAACATGTAATTTTAGAACTAGTTTATTTTGGCCTTTTTTCTGGCAAAGTTTGGGAAACTCGCTTTTTTCTATCTTGCATACCTTAGTCGGTCCTTACAGCAAACTGCTTTTAAGGTTCTAAATTATGACTTTGCTTGTCCCCATGGGAAGAAACGGGAAGGGGAAGGGGCGAGAATTCTTAGAAACACAAAAAGTATGCACCTTTCCAAACCAACCAACGTAAAGTTGTCTAAGTATACCTTTTCCTCGAATACAAACATAAACCTTATCCGGAAATTTGATGTTTTAATTGTGCAAACTGAAAAATATTATCATTATTAGGATAAGGATTGGCATTTTTCATTAGATGCAGAAATCGCGACGCGAAATCCTTAGACAGTATCTACTACCTGGGGAGATCCCGCACGCTTGAAGAAAGCCGGTTTTATTCAATCGTGTTTAGGTAATTGGTGTGAATGGGATATTACTTTGGGCCCGCCTTGTTCGTGTTCCTTTGAGGGGCACAAAGATGGCCGCCGTTAAACTTATGAAATCTGACGAAAACCGGAAAAAGTTCCATCTACTTCTTCGAGTTTCCGATAATAACATCACGTAACAGGAGGCAACTCAACTACTAAACTTGTTTAAAATGTTATCAAGAACCTCTAATCTGTTCAAATCGAGCAATCGAGTATGGATTCCTGAGAAAAGGAACATTTAGGGTTCGAGACGTAGCCTTTCTTATACGATATCACTGTTGTAGAAAATACAACTCAACAATATATTGTATTTAAAGGACCTTAAATAAGGTTCACTGGCAACCCTCATCGCCAGCAGGTATGCCTCTGAGATTTCATCATCTTTCAAGCCCTGATTTTTCACTGATCTTTGATCAATTTATCTCGAAAACGTGTTTTTACTTCTTTCGATGGATTAAGTGCATGAAAAAGCGACATAAAAACCGTACGTGATGTGGAGTTGAAAACTAACCTTGTAACTAATATATGTTCCGTAAAACAGCAAACAATGCGTACCATGAACAGATGAAGGTCAGCTGCTTAAAAAAACCTTTGATGATCTCGTATATTTCTTAGAAAAGCAAGTTAAAAGTCTGAGAAGTCTTCCCATTTTTGGTTTTTTCATATGTTATTAGTATATATTTCCTACAGGCGGGCAGCACGAGGGTCACAACAAGTTTTAACACATACACTTGCGTTGAAGAAGGCAGAAGTTTCGGCCGAAACATGTTTGCAACATTTCAGATTTTCAGCGTTAATAATTATATATCCCGTTTATATGAGACTTCATAATTAACATCTTGTGGACTATGGAAGGTACGAATATAAGCTAAGTTGCAGATGAATCATGCAGGACTTTGTATGCTTATATTTCTGACACTTTTTAAATTAAAATGTGGAGGCTTATGACTGTTGTTGATTATCCACCTAGAAAGTTACACTCAAGACCACTAGGAATGGATCATAGCGCGTATCACGTGATCTGTAATCAGTTTGCAGCAGCTGGTTGAAAACTCATCTATTTTCTTAAGTTTTTGCAATCAAGCAAGATCCTGTTATCCCTCAATAACGTACACAGTGAGTCAGTTAAACACTCGTGTTAAGGAAAAACACACAACTGAACCTTTATTCTGAGGTATGGGTTGGCAATTGTGAGTTTTGTATTTTGTATGTTTCTTTCTTTTATACTTAACATCACTTGGAGTGGACCATAAGAACGCGAACCACCTAATTTAATCAGCTGGTTGAAAACTCATCTATTTTCGTAAGCTATAGTAACTAAGCAAGATCCTGTTATTCCTCACTAAGGTACACCGACAGTGAGCTACACACTCGGGTTAAGGAAAAACACTGTGATTTCCGAAAACACAGAACTGACCTTTTATTGTGAGGTATGGAATCCTTCGTTTTTTATTTATGTTATTAGTATATATTGTTAAAGGTCTGGGCGGGAGGAACGTACAACAAGTTTTCGATATAAAACGATGATTTGAAATGTGACAAACATGTTTCGGCAGAAACTCCTGTCTTCTCCAGTGCAAGTTTTACAGGGGACGCAATATTCAAATCGTCGTTTTAAATTTATATATCTCGTGTATATGACTTTCCATAATATATCTCTTGTGGACTCTGACAGTTATGAAAATAAGCTAAGTTGGACATAAATCACTCGATTTTGTATACTTATGGTTTTGTCGTTTTTGATTAAAATGTGGAGGCTATATGACTGTTGTTGATGAACTTGAATTCATTATCCGCCTAGAAAGTGACACTTAAGGGCTGTAATGATGTTAATGTTGTCGATCTTATGCCAACCAGTACAACGTTTGATTGTACGTAGTTTCTAACGTGTGCATGTGTGCTTATGGTGTAATTAGGTAATAAATTTTGTACTTGGTTGTCAACTCATTAGAGCCGCGATCTGTCTGAAGACCAGGTTCTTCGGACAGGCTAATTATTGCCCTGTGAAAGCAAGCATAGCAAGCAAGATAGGATTTAGTAAACTCAACCCAACACCAAATAAAGCACTGTTCGGACTGCACAAAACTCATGATGAATTGTACAGAGCTGCTAACTTTTTCAAAAAGGAACTCAAAGAAACAGATCTGTTCAGGTGGAGATCACCGAGCTGACGATATCTACGACACTGGTTCAAGAACTCTACTGTGAGACCAGAACTTTTACGCCAAAAACTTAAGCTCCCGTTTATCACGGGACGATAACCATGTGAATCCCTGATCCTCCCGTTAGACAGATAATCTCAACGCGCTTTTGATAACAATATAACGTTTATTTAGCAGTGTATAGCGATATGAATCGTAACACCACGACGCTGAAAACTGGTAAAACGTAGCCTGCGAAGCAGCCCATTCCTTGCCAAACGCTGTGCGGGTGGATCGAGCAAGCGAACGGGCGATCGAGCAAAAAAAAAAAATTGGGAAGAAGTGGGGAGGGGATAGGGGGCGAAGGAATCGCCCGCATTCAATCCCACACATTTTACCGAACGCCCACAGAAATGACGCCCTCCCTTGCTGTCAAATTAGAGCCAATCATTATTAAGTTCCGGTAAATCCTTTTGACAACCTGCAAAAGGAAATACTGCGCGAATTTTTGCGATGGCCAATGTGACGTATTAGTGACAGCAAATGAGTCTTAGCAAAAGTGAATGGCTTCTAGCGATAGAGGGTATGCAACCAGTCTCCAGAGATTCGAATGACAATGGGTCGGGGGCCATGTTGGTGGACAATAACAAAAGAAACTAACGAGAAATCGTTTGTTCCCGGTACACCAACATGGCGTTGATGACGTAACATGCATACGCCCTATAGCCAAGGAATATCAGCTACAGCAAATGGAATTTAGCGAAAGCAATTGAGTTTTTGCAAGGGATAGCGAAGTAGTATTAGCGACAGCGAGTACAGTTTAGTCACAACGAATAATGGTGAAATAACCGGCAACACTGAAACTCTTTCTCCAGCGCATATTCCGCGGACGAGATTAGCAAATGAAATTTCTGAAATTTTCCCGCTCTTACATCAGCAAGGGAAGCTTGTGGTAACGAATTCGCGGTGAAATCCATGGATTTCGCCTCCATGATTTGATATTCAATCAAGCTCGGAAATGGACAGATTACGAGAACACAGGCAGATTGTTATGAAAATTTTTCATTCACTCTCACAAATAAACTTATATGATATATGGCGCTTTTATCCAAACCAGTTCATAAAATTGCAGGCCTCTTGCTCATGTTTACCGCTTTGCGAAAGACTATTCAACGTAACCTGAACAGAACATCCGGACAATCTCTCAGTTCATCGGGTTTCTGATGTCGGATTTATGCATGAACTGTCAAATTTCTGATTTATTTCTTGATTGACAGGCCACTAACCAATCAAAATGCTTCATTTCTCCCCGTTCGTGATGCAGGCGATTCCTTTGCCCCACCCCCTCCCTGCTTCTTCCCATTTTTTTTTTCACTCCAGTGTGTCACGCTCGTTCTCCCGTGCACGTGCCACACGCACAGCGTTTGGAAATGAATCCACCGTGTATTGAGTAACGAAGCGATTAAGCAATAAAACGTGAAAGGTGTCTTAGCGAATCGAAATGAAGTGAAACGAAGTACCGCAAAAGCTCTATTAAGTCCCCCGTCTCTATTATCCCCCCTCTCTAATAAGCCTCCCCGTTTGGAAATCGGTTTTTGTAATAAGCCCCCCCCCTCTCTCTCTCTCTCTCTCTTTCTCTAATAAGCCCCCCTCCCTTTTGGAACACGAGATTTTGTAATTAGTCCCTCCTATTCCCTCTTACGAAATCCACTTTATGAGGCCCAGTTGGCTTGTTTTTAATCAAATTTACACTGCAGTTTTGAGTTTTGTACAAAGACTGTTTTTAAACGAAAACGGCGTGCTTCAAATTTGAAATAAGCCCTACCTCCTCTCTATTAAGCCCCCTCTCTAATAAGGCCCCCGTTAATAACGCCTGAAATTAAATAAGCCCCCCGGGTACTTAATAGAGCTTTTACGGTAGTTTCGAAAACTAAGAAGTAACGAAATAAAGCTACAAATTAGACTAGCTAAAGACTAATACAAAACACACCAAAAGCTATAAAAAGGTACAAACTTTTGTGTCCATATGGCGAATTCCCAAAGTAGAGAAAAACGTTGATTCTTAAGACACGCTAACTAGAACTGAAAAGTCTCCTAAGCACGTAATACCATGAAAAAGGATAATAAATTTCTTTGTTGAATAACTCACTCTTGGCGTACGTGGCTAAAACAGATCCGTTCATCTAAACCACAACTAAACAAAAGATACGACTACATGCTTTATTTAAGAAAAGGAGGAAATTATAGAAAAGTATACAATATTTGGCACTAACATCTAGGTATAATAGTTATTGAATAAAGAAAATAAAAACTCATTTTTTAGAACTGTAAACCTACAATTTGGGGCTTTCTTAAGCGACGGAGTCAAGATGTCTGTTGTAAAACCAGTGTTGTTTCTCCTCGTCATCATTTGCACAGTGGTGGTCATAGCAAACCAATGTGGAAAACATGCAGGTAAATATTGATAACATTGAAATCTTGCCATGACACCAGAAGGAAACTTAAAATTGTGCTTTAATTTTATCATAAAAAGTAGAACAAAGGAGGGGAGGGGAGGGAAAGGTTTTAATGTCTGACATGTACACCTAAAGGTGAGTTGAGACATGTGAGGAAAGTCATACAGAATTGCAGCATATCCTGTTGGATTACAGATTGAAGATACTTCCACAGCGCAATGATCGTTACTATTTGAGCTATACTGGTTAGTTGAGTAAGAAGTCATTGAAATTAATAGCTCTAAAGGCAAATAAAATATCCTCATCTTGTTACATTAAAATGTTGGTACTGAAAAAATCTTTTTTTTTTTCTTTTTTTTTTTTATTTATTTATTTTTTTTATTATTATAGCTTCTCCAGAGGAAAAGAAAATCAGTGATGAAATTAACAGCAAAAGGGACGAGATGAAGAAAGAGCAAGAGAAAGTTAAGGCACTAGTTGATAGAATAGCTGCAGAAATTGAGAGCGAAACAAAGATGTACGGTTGTTCAGCCGGTAGGAAGAGACGTGTTTTGTATTTAGTGAGCGCATTTAGTCACTTAGATGAAAGATTAACGAGAGGATAGAGAAAGCAAACACCCGATAACCCATTGAAGTTAAAGGGACTATATCATTCAACGCGCATGCGCGAGTTGGTAAGAAAACTTTTGAAAACGTTGGCCCAACTTTTTCAAATGCTGTCGAAGGTTCCAAGTAGCTGATTTCATCTGTTTGAATCGCGTTAATCTTGAGAAAAATTGAGGAAGTTTTTGTTCACAATCAGTCTTAAGGAAATACAGACGGCTTTTGTAGCAATATCTTTTTGAGATTTGGCTTTGGAAGAATTATTTTCGTGGAATTGTGATGTCTACTAGCGGCGGTCGTTGTGCTGGCAGCGGACGAAAGAGAATTTAGGACAGCAACGCCGTCAGACGCAAAGTTTGGGAACGTGGAAATCAGAAGATTTGTCTGGATTGTTTAATTTATTCTTTTTGGGTATCGGCGAAATTAAAGTGCGGTTATTCCACCGATTCCAGGTTCGCGGGACATCTTCTTTGATGCTATGCATTTGATAAGACATTCAAGCTTAGCGGTTTGTTTTGACGTGACTTTATTTTCTTCGTGCCACAAGTACATAAATTGGTGCAAAGCACTTTGCAGTTTTACAGGGGAAACCATTGTTTTTTGAGGTAGTTTTTCGAGAACAAGTATTGATGCAGATACAAGGATCGGTCTAAAAACCAAAGGGAGACAAAGTAATTCACTGTCATCAAAAGTGTTTGCCGCAACCGATCCGAAGAGAAAATGCTGGAAAATGACAGTAGTATTCACGTCAGACATACAACGCGAATAGACAGGCTAGACTCACCACAATAGACCCGCTTTCGACAACAGCAACGACAATTTCCATGATTTCGAAAAAACAGGCACGTAAATTGTTCTCTCCTCGTTGTATGAAAGTGTCGTCGGTACGTAGGAAACAATGGCTGGCGTCCGGGCGAGCGAGACTGTTGTGATGTGCTGTATGCAAATAAGTGCCAGCCGGTCCCTACTGCGCATGTGCCCCAGCTGACATAGTCCCTTTAAAGTCAGCCCATTTTCACCCTTGCTTTGAAATCGCGCTGTTGGCAAATGATGCCTCTGATTAGTCAACTATTTTTATGTTTTACCTGGCCGAAGGGCGAGTTCAACTGACATATTCTTCATTGAAGCCGAGAACAATCTTTTGAATGGCTTAAAATCAAAAGAGGAAAGTATTCAACGATCATTCATTGATAAAAAACGCTGATAATGTGCAGAGGATAGTGGCAAAATGTTCACTATATAGAAAATTTTCATTTATTGCGGTAATGGTTAGCAAAGTATTCAAACGTTCTCATTCAACTACCCTGCCGTTTCGATTTATACTGTATTGAAACGACAGTCGTCAACCATGCGGCTTGAAAAAAGGAGGAAAAAGTTGAGGTCCACATTAAACAATGGGGAACAACAAAGCAACAGCAGTGTGATCCTCATCATAGAGATCTCAGCGAAAAAGAAAGATTATCATGCAGTTCGGGGCAAGTTGCAAAGCTGATGGGGCATGAAACTCACATTCGATAAAGAGACGTACAGAAAAGTCATATTAAAAACACTGAAGAGCGGAACAAAGCCTCAGAACCCATTACACAAACTGACCTTAAGGTATTATCATCAAACGCGGAAAACATCATTATAAAACAACGTTGCGAAGTGGCCGTTACCATGTTGACTCTTCTGGTCATTTTAAATCGGCCAAAGTTCAAAAATATATACAAAGCGTTCCATAAAAAATAAAAGAAAAATGAAGGAGAATAAACAGAAAACACATTACGACCATCGATTTGGAAATATGTTCATGATACGATAAAAAATAGAGATAAACAGACTTACGTAAACTACCAGTATATTATTGTTATTGATTGCAAAGGAGTGAGATCAGAGACGGCAAATTTCAGCCCTTCATGGCCCAGTTCGACAAGCATGAAAAGTTTTTTTAATTGATTTAATCTTTAACGTAGTCCTTCAGTGTTTTGTATGTCAGTCGCTTAGGAACGTACGGACAAAGAGCGTAGGCGACGTCATAACCAAAACCAGAATTTCCTCCATTATACAATGCCTTTTTATAGTTGTGATCCTTACCCTACTCATCATACTACCCAAGCCATCAACCGAACCCTGTGGTCAGTTTAATCACTTCTGCTAAATTGCATGTGGAAGCTTACTGCAGGCCACCAGCAGTTCTATCTAAATCGTTCGATCGGGTGATGTAGGCGGATGCTAAGTAACGGTTTTTGTTTTAACCAGGCCCCGGTTCCTGGAAAGCCGATTAGCGCAAATCGACGGATAAATCTCGCTGATCAAGGAATAAGATTTATTTATCCTTCGGTTAGATTCTGTTCCACAAAGCACGATTAGCATTATCCTAAGGATAAACTAACGGTTAAATTTAACACACCTAGCTAGGTGGCAAAATGGCGGTATAAACGGTTTGCGAGTTTGGAGCAGGAAATGAGGGAAAACAACTTCTACCACAAATGACACAAATAACGACCGAGAATTCTCAGTCTACACAAATTCAGGAGAGCCGTGAGTAAATCGAATTTTCGGTAGCAAAAACAGTCATCTGCAGAGAACGATCGCGAACCGAGGCGCGCAAACTCCCCAAATCTTAAGTTACATTTTTTCGTATACTCAAAATTGATTAGTTATTCGGAAGCTTAAACAATCCAAACAACATCGTCAACAAACTCTTTTAAATGGTAAGAATTAAAGATAAATAGCAGCAGAAAATAAGCATAAGCTTCATCAGTAAAGCTTTTAATCTAGCTGAACGCAAGAGGAAAAAAAAACACGAAACGAGTAAAATATTTTTTTTACTTGCGATTGTGTAAGTGCTTAGGCCTCATACGCTTTTGTTTAGGCTTGGACACAGCTTTTCGCCCGTTTGAGGAATCCAGATTTTTTTAATATAATAAATTCCTTGCAACAAACTGCATTTAAGAAAGAAGATAAAAGGAAAAAAGAGGCATTTCTCTACACTGAACGTCACCTTATTGATTTCGAAAACAGAAATTTACTTCATCTCTGTGCGCATTCAACCAATTTAACAACACTGTTTCAAAATTTACAGCTTTGATTTACAGATTAAACCAATACTTTCGGGGCTAGAACAGTGAACAATGAAATAATCAAGAAGAGTTTAACTCACCGATTCCAGCCAGTTCGGACTACAAGTTATTTTCTCGCTTTTGCTTTATAAGCTTACGGACTGTTCTGATTTTCCTTGACCGCCAACGCTGAATGGCACTGAATCGTTTTTTCTGTTCCGTTTCCTTCTAAGAATAATAGTTTAATCGGCTTTCCAGGAACCGGGGCCAGGATGTTTTAGCGGAGCACCATGGTTAAGAAAATATGGTAACTCATCTATTCGAGAATTTTGGTTTTGGTCACCGTGCGTAGGTCGTACCTACGTACGTACGTATGACTGCACGTCCGCCATTCCATGTATAAGATGTGAAATGTCCCAATAATTGTGTGTTGTAACCCGCGTTTTTTGTATCATCATCATCATCATAATAATAATAATAACAATAATAATAGTAATAACAACAACAACAACATGGCGGCCATACTCCAGCTGACAAGCTAGTTTACAACGTACATCTTTGATATTGGACGTCCATGTTATAGCCAATTGACACCTGTCAAAACAAGGTATCCACTGACCAGTATTACGTGACCATATCACAGGCTCAGGTTAAGACCTCATCGAGTACACCTGGGTTTTTTTTAAAGTTGACCGCTGACCAGGTACTGGTTTTCGATCGCATCGCAGGCTCAAGCCAGATGTGGAACACCGAAACCAAAAGAGGCTTAATTTTTCGCGCGCTTCCGGCTGCTCGAGATTTCACATTCAGTTGGTTTCTTCATTTTCAGCAAAACAAATTCATTTTCTTCGAAGTTCTGTCTTTTAATTCGCGTAAAAGGCATACAAATCAAGAACTACTTAAAAGATACTCCAGAAGGTGAATTTTCAACTGATAAAATGGAAGAGCAAAATATTTTCCTCAGGAAATTCTTAAATTTTTGGATCCACTTGTATGGCGCCCGGATTGTGAGGTTGAAAAACAAAATGAATTAACCCTTCAAGGGCTTGTTCACTTTACCGCGGCAACTTGCAGCTCATCAGCTCACCAAGAAAGTTCACTTAACAATTCACCGGCATTAAAGGAGCACTGTCACCGGGACTTTTTGCTGTTTTTGGTTCATTTCTACCAAAATTACTGTTTTTTACCTGTTATCGTGCAAAAAATGCTCCTACAGAATCAGCAAGATAAATTCCAATGAAATTTTAGCAGGAAGAGCTAACCATAATAATTTTTTTGGTGATTTTTTAATGCATAGCTTGAAATTTTGAAAAAACTGGCAAGTTTTTTCAAATTTCAATCCATTTTCATCCTCGTCATCTTACATGGAATACAGGAGTTTATAGTGTCAATGCAGTACTACAGTCTTTGGCAACAAAACTTGACCATTATTTTCAGGTTTCCACTGATGCATTGGCAGTTTTAAGCTTTTTAAAGTGATGGTACAATAGCGTGACACTGCTTCTTTTATGGGGGGAAGGAGTAGCTCAACTTGGTGGAAGAAGTTCTTTCTTTGGACAAACCGTTTGCTATTTTTGTAGATGCGTGTTTTTACTAAAGTGGATCGATGCGTATTTGCGAGGTAGGATACAGTGCGAGCCAGCAAGCCTAGCGAGTCATGCGAGTCATAGCAGCGAGTCATGCGAACCATATGCGAGCCATCTGAAAAAATTGTAAGAATCGTAAAAATCGTGAAAAAGTCGTAGGGCGAAGTGTTCCAGGCCCATTGTTAAGACAAAACAGAATACTTGCAGGTTTCCTTCACAAAATGAAACTGTTTCGTTGTCGCAGTTTCAAATTGACACGCTTTCATGGCATTGAAACCCCATCGAAAACGACACGGTTTCGAAGTGTTTACACGGAACCTTTATAGGCCTTTTTTTTTTTAACCATAGTTAGATCGGTTTACTCGTCTCAAGTCAGCCATGCTCGCACCAAAATCGTGACCGCTTACACGACCAATGCAACCGACATGGACAGGTACCGTGCCAACGAAAGGCGTAACCGCAACAAAGAGAACATCGTAAGACGTCCAAACTTCGACAGAAATGGCGTGCGGGTGGGTGGGTGGGGGCGCTGCAAAACCGTGATCACGTAATATGTCACTGATAAAATTTTACGCATGAGTTTCGGCGGAAATGTTAGTTAAATAATCTTAGGCAAGGTTGTCTACGTGGCAGAGGGGCCACAGTGAAATGACATGGTCAACTAGGATGGGCAACAAAAGAGAATTTAGATTTTGATGCTAGCATTTAAAGGGTTGGATGTAACAATTGAGGGATTAAACATTGCGTTTACGGCAAACGGCAAACGGCAAACGCCAGGCTGAAATTTTCTCTTTGATGAAAAACGATGAAACTTTTTTGGTTTAAGCTTATCTCCACCCAGTCAGCCACAGCTATTCGAGCAAACACGAAAAAGAGAGAAGTGAGTTCGAGAAACGCAAGTTTCTGCGTTCTACATGCTACAAGAAGTTCATTGCACTGAAATCACGAATCACATATGGTCCTCAGAGTGGGGATACCAAACTATCTTTAGCACGTATGCGAGCAACAAAGCAGGGGTATGTATTCTCTTCAATAATAACTTCAATCTGCAAGTTCTAAAACTCTTCATTGACCCCTTGGGACATTTTATTATTTGTGATATAAAAGCCGATGATAAACATTTAAGCTTGGCTAATATCTACGCCCCAAATGATAATAACCCAGCCTTCTTCCTGAATTTCTTTGATCACCTAACAGATTTTAAATGTGACGACATCGTTATAGGTGGCGACTACAACCTTGTACTCAATCTTGAAAAAGACAAGAGAGGCGGCCTTGCCAAAACACACCAAAATAGTGTTAAGATTATTCAAGAATTTTCCGAGAAACTTGATTTGGTAGACGTCTGGCGGATACTCCACCCGGAAAATAGCAGATATACATAGAGACAGCGTCATCCAAAAGTTCATTGTAGGCTTGACTTTTTCTTAATCAACCAAAGTGCTCTTAATATCACATCCTCCGCAGATATTATTCTGGGGTATAAATCAGATCACTCAATGATTACGTAAAATATTTCCCTTCATTCAAATCTGCGGGGACCGGGTTTCTGGAAACTGAATACATCATTTTCAAGTGAAATTAATTATGTCAATCAAATTAAAGCAACAATCCAAGAAACGCGTGAAGAATATAAAGATGATTGCTCGGTCAACCCATCAGTTCTTTGGGAAATGATCAAGCTAAATGTACGGGAGAAGTCGATAGCTTACTCCAAGGCCAAAAACAAACAGATGCAAAAACGCGAGAAGAAACTTGAACAAACAATCGCAAAATTGGAGGAGGAATTTGACAAAAGTAAGCTTAGTGATAAGCAGCTTAACGACCTTGAGAAGCAACTCGCCGAACAAAAGAGCGAACTAGAGACAATAATTGAGTTTCACACTCAGGGTGCTATTCTGAGATCAAAGACGAAATGGTATAATGAAGGAGAGAAAAACACTAAATACTTTTTAAATTTGGAAAAACGACACTTTAAACAAGGGACCATTGACCGAGTTAAAATAAGTGACAATGACTTCGTCAAGTCAGACGAGAATATCCTTAAAGAATGCGTATCGTTCAACAAGAATCTTTATGACGCCAGACGAACGCCATGTTCTCCTCATGAAACAACAGATTTTTTTGAGTATGAGAATAACAAAGTCCTTCGTGACTTTGAAATGAAAGCGTGCGAAGGATTCTTAACCGAAAAAGAATGCCTTGAGGCCCTAAAAACCATGGAATCTCAAAAGACTCTTGGAACTGACGGTTTACCAGCTGAATTTTATAAAGTTTTCTGTAAAGGCGTCTCAGCAACCCTTATCGATGCTTTAAATTTTGCTTATAATACCGGTCAACTTTCAATAACTCAGAGAAGGGGTATTATCAAACTTATTCCTAAGAAAGATACAGAACCCTACTTTATTAAGAATTGGACACCATTAAATCTTCTTAGTTGCGACTAAAAAATTGCGGCCAAGGCAATCGCTGATCGCTTGAAATCTTTTCTTCCCAACCTTATTAACAATGACCAGACGGGCTTTATGAAGGGTAGATTCATCGAAGAAAACATTCGACTTATAGATAGTATAATTTGCTATGCTAAAGAGAAAAATATCCCGGGGCTAATCCTGTTACTTGACTTTGGAAAAGCCTTTGATATGAAAGAATGGCCTTTTATTAGCAAAACTCTACAATACTTCGTATTTGGGCCCAGCATAACAAAGTTGGTCAATCTTTTCTATTGCTTTGCAGAAAGCTGTATATTAAATAATGGTTGGGCTAGCAATTTTTTTAACATTCAAAGAGGTGTTAGACAAGGCTGCCCTCTCTCGCCTTACCTATTCATTTTGTCAGTCGACGTGTTAGCAAAAGCAATCCGTGAAAATAAAGATATTGAAGGTTTCCACGTAAACGGAACAGAAATCAAGATAACTCAATACAAAGATGATACATCGCTGATTTTAGATGGATCAAGAAAGTCCTTGATAACCTGTCTTAAAATCTTAGATGATTTTCATGATATCTCCGGTTTTAAGCTTAACGATAAAAAAAAAAAACAGAAGCCCTTTGGATTGGCGCAAACTGTGGACAACAAGAGGTAAAAATTCCTGGCCTGAACTTTAAATGGCCGAAATACAAAGTCAAAGCCTTAGGTGTTTGGTTCTCAAACGACCACGAGACATCTGCCAATTTAAACTATAACGAAAAGCTAGACAAAGTTCGGAGTATTCTAAGTTGTTGGAGATACCGCAGACTAACTTTGATTGGGAAAACAGCTGTCTTAAAGAGTCTCGTTGCATCCCAACTTGTCTACGTTCTATCAGCACTCCCTTCAAATGTGAGAGTTATAAAAGCAGTTAAAAAACGTTTTTATTCTTTCCTCAGGAACGGAAAAGGTGACAAAATAAAGCGCGATATAATGATCAAGGACTATTCAAATGGTGGCCTCAAAATGATGGACATAGAGTCTTTTAACAAATCTTTAAAAGCCACGTGGATTAAAAATTATTTGGACAGGTCGAACCAAGGAAAATGGAAGCTCTTTTTTGACCTTGAACTAAACAAACAAGGAGGTACAATGGCAATTACAAGTAATCTTAACACCAAAGATACTAGGGAAGACTTTAAAAGTTAACAACCCTTTTTTGAAAGAGGTCCTGTCAATCTGGGCAGAAGTTAACTTTGAAGATACAATAACCTCGGAGCATCAATTTCTTAATCAGATCTTATGGTATAATTCACTAATCAGAATCAATAACTGCCTCATTTTCTATCCAGAATGGTTTCACAACGGTGTTAAAAAAGTGAAAAATTTGAACGACGACTCGAACAATTTCCTATCATTTCCTGATTTTAAGAACAAGTACAACCTTGATGCTTGCCCTCTCAAGTATTATGCTCTTTTGTCTACACTTAAAGTCCTGTGGAATACACAAAAAAATAACTTTTTTTTCGAACAATCCTGAATATGAAACCTTCGCAACAACTCTCTCAAACACTCCTAGGGCAAACCTACTGGTTTACGCCAAGCTTGTCTCGGCAAAACATGCGGAACTTCAACCGTACACCAACAAAAATGGCTAAGTGATTGTAACATAAAAGATGATGAACACGTCAAGTGGCACGAAACCTATCAACTAGCTTCTAAGTATACTAAAAGCACAAGGCTTATCGAGTTCCAATTCAAATTTTTGCACAGACGAATAGCTACTAATCAATTTCTACACAAAATTGGTATAAGAGACGACTTAAAATGCTCTTTCTGCCAGGAGGAACCAGAGCATGAATTTACCACATCTGTTTTAGTCTTGGAATTCTGTACGCATACAGCTTACTTAATGAACATTGCTGTTGCTCTAGGAATAACACCATCTTCCTCTGAAAATCATCACCAGATCAATTTTTGCTGTCTTTTAGCTAGATATTATATCTGGAGATGTAAAATAAACGAAACTACTCCAAAAGCAGAAGGCTTCCTTCAATATCTTAAATCGATTTATAGCATAGAGGTGAAAACAGGTGACACTCCCCCAAGAAATGGGAACTTCTGAATACTTTACTTTAGTGCTTTCCCCCGTCCTCCCTTTGTATTACCGTAGACGTATATAAACAGTATTTCCTCTTACCCCTGGAGACGCAACCCTTCAAAAACCTTTTTTTTTTTTTCATCTGATAGTCAATGGCCTTGCAAAACCTGGCACAATGCGATACCCTTTCAGTAAAGTACCTTTCATGGTATAGATTGTACTTTTTTTGTGTGTATTTGTCTAAAAGACAAAGATCAGTTAAGTTTAATATGTACAGTGAATTTTTTTTGCTATTGATGTAATTTTCGTGTTTCTGTAATGCAATGTTCTGTAATTCAATAAAAAAAAAATGAAAAAAAAAAAAAAAAAAACCAACAACAACAACAAAGTGTCTGCGTTTTAGAACAAACAGCGGCTTAACGTTTCCCGTTTGGCGTTAGCCCTAAACGCGAAGCTTAATCTCCTTAATCTCACCAATAACAATATAACAATCTCTTAAGAGAACACCGAATACAAAATTATGAAAACGTCAAGCCCAAAAAAACTCGAACATACACTTTTGACAACGCGGACGGCAGCAACGCACATGGGCTGTCGACTTCATCGCTAAAAAAAAAAAACGAATATTCATAACTGTCTGCACTCACAACGCAACTATAATCAGTAATAATAATAATAATAATAATTATGTAAAAGTGTGAAAACAAGAAGTACAAGCTGCAGTTCAAAGCTTAGTCTAGCTCAGTTCAATACTACGTCTTTGTTCAGGAGTCAAGGAGGGACTCACTGTCAAATGGATTGAAGATTTTTCGACCCGGCCACGAGCACGCTCAACCATTCGCAAAACAAAGCAGGAGAGAAAGACTATCAGGGAGGGGAGAGAAAGCCAAACTTTGTCGCTCTCCCTCGACCCAGACTCTTATGTATCCAACATAATTCTACAAGACATTTCCAGAAGCAAAACCAATTACAAAACGAATTATTTACAATAAAAAATAGAAAAATATATACATTTTCCAATGGCTCGCATGACTCGCATGGCTCGCTGGCTCGCAGATTATCCGGACCCCGTATTTTCAAGTGGTAGAAAGCTCCTGACAACACAGGTAACTTAAAGAAATTAAAGCTTAGCATTTGGTTTAGTCTTTGTTACTTTTGTTCAGGAATGAAACTTGTATTTTTGTCTCGACTGGATATAAACAACAATCTACTCGTTTTGGACACAAAGAAGTAGCTAGTCCAATTGACTGTTGGACGTTTTGCTTGCAAGCGAACGAGTGGGTTTCCTCCGCTTGGTTGACTGTACATGTTTTTCGACGTCTGTGTTTCTATAGTGTTAAGAACTGAATAAAAACGTTTGCTCTTATGTTATTAACACGTAATGAGTCCACGTAAAGTATCAGTTATGGTTTTCGCGACGAGGGCAATTTCAGCAAATTTCTGAAAACACAAGTGATAATATATAGATTTAGTCAAGCCTAAAAGCGGAGCTCCACGATTTTTTTTTTTTTTTTACTGGCATTGAGCAACACCGCATGGCTTTCCTTGGGCCAATATTTTATGCTCAGGGCAGTCAACAGGAGTTGTCGACTGTGGTTCAAAAACCTCAAAACATTACAAGAAAACAATACAGTCGACACGTGTGTTTGTTCGAAAACAAATTTAGCAATCAAAGAACGATCAAATATTTTCATCCAGCATCGTTGGACGAGCATGTTTGACGGTTTAGACACCTCTCACAGCAGTGCATTAAATGGCTTTCCATGTTTGACCTAAACTCAAAAATGTTCATCCAAAATTTCGCATTATGAAAAAATGTTTGATCGTTTAGCCACTCCAACAAACAAATCTTGCACAAACGGTAAAAAGCAACCATAGGAGCCACGTAACATCAAACATTTCAGCAATAAGACGCAAAAATCATTTTTTGGACTCACTTGGTCCCGTGTTTGGTCAAACATTGTTTTGCGTTTAGCCACCAAACGTTATGCTTGGCAAACACGATAATGTTTGATCTTTTAGTCGGGACTTAACAAACATATTTCGTAGGACATTAATGGTACGGTAATGGTAATTGTAATGGCTTTATATACCGCACATATCACATAGTTTCATAGCGGTTTACAAATTCTCTAGGGTGAGATCGGACGTCAGCCTGTAAGCTTACACATAAGCTTAAATGTGGTAGAAAAGAGGAAAAGGAAAACAATCCTGTTAGTTTGGATAGGTAATCGCATGGCGCCGAGTAAATATCACTTGTGCCAGTTTTCAGAAAGTTGCTGAAATTGCCCTCGTCGCGCAAAACATAAGTGATACTAATCGTTAATTTTATGAGGACTCATTGTCAGTGCTTAGGTGTTAATACAATAAGGGCAAACGTTTCTTTCAGTTCTTAACACTGTAGAAGCACAGACGTCGAAAAACATGTACTTTCAGCCAAGCGGAGGAAAAACACTCGTTCGCTTGCAAAACAACAAACAAACAATTCGACTAGCTACTTCTTTGTGTCCAAAACGAATAGATTGTTATTTATATCCAGTCGAGACAAAATACAAGTTTCATTCCTGAACAAAAGTAACAACGATTAAACCAAATGCTAAGCGCTAGCTTCAATTTATTTAAGTTACCTGTATTGTCGAGCTTTCTACTACTTGAAAATACGCATCGATCCATTGTAATAAAAACACGCATCTACAAAAATAGCAAACGGTTTGTCCAAAGAAAGAACTTCTTCCACCAAGTTTGAGCTACTTGTTCCTCCGATTAAGTTCAAGTTCAAGTTCAGTTTATTCACACTTATTCAAACATGATATTAGCGTCCAAGAAAAGTGAAAAAAAGTAAAAGAGAAACAAAGCTAGCTTACATGTACATTAGGCATTAATTTGGAATAGTGCGTAGTGGCCAAAGGAATAGAGCTTTCTAGTTGGCCATTACCACAGTGCAGCTACCGATGAAGGGCGGCTATTTACAGAATGTACATTATTAGGTAATCACTAATTAAGGCAGATAAATAGGTAAAATAAATAAATAGATAAATTAATTAATAGAGCTAGATAATAATTGAAATTGATTCACTGACTGTCTAGTAACAGAAGTTTGTATTGTTTTTTGAAAGTATTTAGGGGCAGACACTTAACTTCAATGGGCATCGCCTCCCAGATATGTGATGCCACTACTCTGAACCTTGCAAGGCCATAATTAGATCTAGAAGGTGGCCTGTAAAGGTCTTGATTAGTGGCATATCTAATATTATAACTATGAACTGAAGAAGCGAGTTGAACCAAATCATAGAGAGCAGGAGGTGTTTCATTTTCGTGGAATTGAATTTTATACACAAGAGAGGCAATTTTTAATTTAAAAATGTTCTATCATTTTAAGATTTCTAATAGTGTAAAGTATGGTGCAGGACTTTCTCTTTTGTTTGCAAAGACGATGCACCGAAGGCATTTATTTTGACTTACTTTGATTATATTTAATTTGGTTTGGCATGCAGTTCCCCAGCTCATTAACCCATAGTTTAGATATGGAAATATAAGAGATATAAGAGTATAATACAATTGTTTGAGTGCATTTATAGGCATATAATGTCTGAGCTTGAATAAAATTCCAATGTTTTTTGTCAGTTTGTTGTTAATGTGTTGGAGCTGAACATCTCATTTTAGGTGTTCATCAATAAAAGCACCCAGGTATTTAATCTGGGATTTTTGCTCTATACGCCAGTTGGTTGGTAAGTGAACTTTCTTGGTGAGCTGGAAGATGCCGCGGTAAAGTCAACAAGCCCTTGAAGCATTAAATCGTTTTGCTTTTCAACCACACAATCCGGGCTCCATACAAGTGGATAAAAAATTTAAGAATTTTCTGAGAAAAACCTTTTGCTCTTCTATTTTATCAGTTGAAAATTCACTTTCCTTCCACCTTTTAAGTAGTTCTTGATATTTATGCCTTTTATGCTTCTTTATGCTTTATGGGACAGAAGCTGAACTTCGAAGAAGAGGAAGTTGTTTTGCTAAAAATAAAGAAACCAACTGAATGTGCAATCTCAAGCCGCAGAAAGCGCGCGAAAAATTAAGTCTCGTTTTGGTTTGGGTGTCCTACACCTGGCTTGAGCCTGCGATACAATCGAAAACCAGTACCTGGTCAGTGGTCAACTTAAAAAAAACAGCTGACCTCGATGAGGTCTTAACTTGAGCCCGCGATTTGGTCACATAATACTGGTCAGCGGATACCTTGTTTTGACAGGTGTCAATTGGCCATAACATGGATGTCCAATATCAAAGATGTGCGCTGTAAACTAGCCTGTCAGTTGGAGTATGGTCGACATTTCAGATCGCACACATGAAGGGGGAACATACGGGCGTACATGGAGATGGTGACTAAAACCAAATTTTCTCGAGTTGATGGGAGACCATATTTTAATATTTTCTGAAGCATCTCAGGGGGCCGGAATCATAAATACTTGAATCTGATTGGCTAATAATGTGCTCTTAGCTGGTCCAGCTTTTTTCCATCCTGACTGGCTTGTCCGGTCCGGAATTGGCGGGAAATCTTGAAGTAAAATTATTTTACTACAGCGTAACGAAACGTTGGATTTTCCTCTTAAAATACAACTTTTTGCCTACAAAACTTTGCAAAGCGAAAGGAAAACATCAGCAATGGAGTAAAATCCCTGGTTATTTCTCAAAAAGGCGGGTATTTACTTGATTTTGTTGACAACACTGAGCTGGTTTGCTGTTTTTCGAGTTGTTGTTTTTCTTGAACTGTTGACATGCCATTAACCTAACTGCAGAGCAGTCTTTTGAGCTCAGTTTTTCGATTGACATCCTTTATTTTCTTTGCCAGTTCTATTTTCTAATCTCGTTCCATTTTGCTTCATTAAAGAAAATATGATTCGTAGCCAGAAAATGGTCAAACAAACACCTTGCAACGCTATGCAGTTTGCATGAACTAATATCAACGTGTTTTTCTTGCGTAGTTTTCTTATTCTAGCATTGATTTGTGAAGTTCTTTTGAAGAATAACGAAGATTAATACTTGAAATAATAAGATATGATAGAAAAGACTGAGATGCTTAAGCTTAAGTATTTTTCACTAAAGGTATTCCGCGTCTTTTACGGCGAACTTTCGTTAAAACCGAATTTGAAAGTGTGATTTCATCGTCAACAAGACAAAGCAATAAATACATTTGCGTGAATTTTTCAAAGATCATTGTTTAGTTTGTTGAATTTATCTCTCTGTGCTTGCTATGAAATATCACTGTTTGTATTTTTATATTTAGGCCGTATTCAAGACCTCGGGCACAGTTTTTCCCTATACGGACCTTCCAGCCGGTGAATAACACATATTTCTTAACCATGAGCTCCGCTATTAATCCTTAATTTTACTCAGCCCCATGCGATTACCTATCCAGACTATCAGGGTTGTCCGCTTTTAGGCTTGGCTAAATCTATATATTAGTCTAATACAATTTGTAGATCCCAGAACAATGATAGTTAAAATGGTTCTATTAACGTTTTGTCAAAATAAAAATACAATGCCCAACATGTGCCCTATTTTGTTTCCTTAATTAAATGAAAGTGGGTTTGGACATCAACTGGCTATAAACAAGTAACAACAGTCATTTATTTGAAGCAATTGGGTAAGTTGATTTTCTTGCTTGGGGAAACACTATCGACTCTTTAATTTTTCAGAAACGGACAGAAGAAATTTTCAGTTTTCCTTTTCAAACGGAGTCGTCGAGGACTACGTCAGCCTTAATCTCTCAAGTTCAGCTCCATCACTTAGCGCGTTTACTCTTTGCCAGTGGATAAAAATTGGCAACGAATTTGATGGCGGAACCCTGTTTAGCTACTCACTGCCCGATGAGGACAATGAACTGTTGCTAATCGATTACTCAACAGAGAACCTCTTGTTGTTCATGGTCGGTGGCAAGAAGCTGTAAGTATTGAGAATAAAATGAAAGCTCTATTATTCCTCGAAAAAAAGAAATCCGATTTTTCAAGTCTGGAGTCACACCTATGACCTTCCCATTACTAGTAATCGGAGGTCGTAGATTTGACAGGTGACACAGTTTAATATATTTGTGAACTAAAAGCATATCCCCCTCTAAATAAAGTTTGTTTTCTCTCTGTTCAGTGTTTCGCTAGCTACAAGGTACATGGACATCAGAAACATAAAAACCTGGTAAAAATCATTTGCAATTAAGGAAATGGATACCTCTTTTAATGAAGAATAGGCGATACAATGAAATTAGTTTTAACGAATTTGACCAACTTATCGATCTAGGAACCGTAACCCATTTTATCGATGATCTACCCCGGGTTTTACTACACATCGCTGGTTCACGCTGTCGCTGAAAATTCGTCGAAACGGATATTTTATGGGACACCAGGAATGTCCTGTCCTTTTTTTATTAATTAACGTTCATGTATGGAATGGAGGGTAAAATTTATTTTTCTTTCTATTGTTCCATTTCGTATATGAAGCATATTATTTTCACAGGCGCTTATCGGTAACTTCCAATGATGGTCAATGGCTACACATATGCGCGACATGGGAAAATACCGCTGGCACGTGGAACGGCTACGCCAACGGTAAACTTAAGAAAAGCGCTGTTAATTTCAAGACACATCACGTGATCAAAAGCGGCGGAATTTTGATCCTTGGTCAAGATCAAGATGAGTTTGGAGGTGGATTTGAGGACTACCAGAGCTTTTTTGGCGAAATGTTTGGCGTAAATTTGTGGAGCTCTGTACTTTCGCCCGAGGAAATTGAGCGCATGTCCGAAGATTGCTTTTACCGTAAAGAAGGTGACTACCTGAGTTGGAACGATTTAAAGGCAGCCCGACTGCATGGAGATGTCCGTATTGAGTCTCCGACCGAGTGTTCGCATAGAAGTGGGCCCTTTCACTAAGATACATCCTCGGAGACCCAGGGGCAGAGAGTCGGGTTGGGACGAAGATTCAGAACGAGCGAAAGTTTACAAGACGGACGGGAGAGCCCCTGGGAACATTTCTTTATCGGACTAGTTCCAGAAGCTATTGAAATCCAGTTTCCTGATTGGGCGTAAATTTTCTGGCAAGGAATTTTTTTTTTGCCCAATCGGCGATCAGCTTATATATCGCACTCCTTTCGTGACTTCTTATACCGAGGCTCAAACGTCCAGTCTGCTGTCAGCCATAGTCTCGATCGCTGTATCGACACTTCGAGAAAAGTTATGATGGAAAGGAGCCCACAAAATCCAGATATCGACAAATTCAACTTCTACTCAAGCAAAAATCACTTGTAAGGAACTAGAAAAATCAAGATGAAGACCGATCGCAGGTATCGTAAACTTCACGCGAAGAGTTGTTGCAGATTGTTGACAACTTGGCCACAATTGTTGTCGTTTGGTATGAGCTTTTGTTTTTCTCTGGTGTACTCACAGGCAGTGGGCCGCTCCTGAAACTTTTCGGGGCGATGGAATTTCTGTTGCACAGGTCAGGCAAGTTTACCGATCGCGCGAGTGAAACGCAGCCGTTGAATTTTGTTTTGTTCACGAAATCGAATCTTCCACTGCTTACAATCTACTCGAAGTCGCGTCTCAGATGAGCTCAGCTCAGTTTCGAGAGACCTTGAAATGGCCTGAGAAATCCAGTTTAAAATAATTTACCTGTAGTCGTGGTTGTCTCTCCATCCGCTTATATTATGGCAATCATGAAAGACCAGGTTAAGTGGTTAGGGTCATTGGGCTTGTAGGCTGCTTTTGTGTGGAAAAGTACGGAGGCCGAAATCACAAACCAATTTATCAAATCAAAATCAGTTTCCCAATACTCTGACATTCTCTTGCATACAGATGCCGTTTTGACGTTGATGTGAGTTCAGATTATGCTTTTGAAATAGGTGATTACCTTGGTTATAGAGTAAGACTCGAATAGAAACTACTCCAGTGTTTTGGGGGGAAAGGAATGGAAAATGGCATGTATTATGTTAAGATGAAAACAGATTTTTACAAACATCATCACTCTCATGAGCATATAGACACTTAATGTTTTCCTTACTATTGGTAGAGTTAGCATAATTTTTTGAGACCTTAGCACATTTGTGGCAGATGTTTTGCATGGTAATTGGGGTACGGTATTGACCTGATACCTTTTGTAGCATTACAGGGCTTTCATAGCTCCTAAGAATTAGGCAGTGTGATATGATATTGCTGAATATCTTGTGCAGTGCACTTGCTGTGATTAGCCTATTACAGGTGTTTCAGTGAATGATGATGCTAATTACTGACTTGTGTTCCAGGAAATTGTTTGTGTTTTGAGAAACTGTTTCATGTTAAGGGAAACTGATTTTTGTTTTGGTAAATTGATTTGTAAATTGATTTGGGCCGCTGTAGAAAAGCAAAGTGAAAGACCAACAGATAACAGATGGACAATTAAATTTTAAGAACAATTTTAAATTTTTTTGTACCCCCCTCTGAAACTGAGGGTGTAATTTCATCTTGGGTATACTAATTGGAAATTTCATTTAGTACAAGGTAGACTTCTCCTGAAGTGCTGGCAGCTGGCTAAAAAGTGGCGTCTTTAAATTTTGAGCCACCTGCTTTTCAATGAATAGTTTCCAACGTTTTTTGAAGGCTGTTTAAATCCTCATCAACAAGCCACCTTCTGTTAGATTCCAGTCAGCTACTCTAAAACCTAATAAAAACTCTGAGTCCATAAGGTTTGTGACAAATAATCACTACAATATCCAACAGATTGCATTGAAAACTTGAATTTAAAGTTACATCTCACTATCAAGAAAACTTCTAAAGAAAAACTAAATGAAATAACAATCCCTTCTAGTTTTACTTTGTTATTTTATTGTTTTTTTTTTTGTTTCCACTTTATCTAAAAGGGATATCTTACTGAGTGACCATGTTAACATATTTTGTAACTGTATTCAGGTTATGGGTATGGTTTGTGTGTAGTGTTCTTTAGTTTGAAACTTACCTGAAAATAATTTAACTATACTTAGCCATACCATTGTATCAGCCTGTTTGACTCAGTGAACTGCATAGTTGAGAATGATTTGTCAATAGGTGGTTATCAAGGGTGTTTCGGCACAAGACACATTTACACTATGTGAAGAACTGAAAACATAGTTCCTTAATTAACTGGAAGCACTCTCTCAAGTTTTAAAAATTGGCAAGGAAGAGGGCGGTGATAGGAAGAACCCATTCCAAAATTGGTGTGGTCTCACAGGAGAAATCATGTCTTTTCCTGGTGTACCACTGGCTTAGCAATAACAGCAACTACAACCGTATCATGCAAAAATGGAGTTTAATAATTGTTATATTATGGATACAATTGAGCGTTTATAAAAGCAAGAGTGCATACAAGACACTAAACATCGTGCATCAACTTGTAAACAACTTTATCTGAAACTTTGCTACCTAAAAGTTGCAGCACATGTACAGTCAACAAAATGTAAATGTTTCCAGCAAGGCCCACTCTAAATCATGTTTTTAAAACTTTTAAAACTAAATTTTTAACTGAGCTCAGCACCACTGTGGTAAAAGAGTTCATGGAAAGCTTGTGCAAATAACCATGCATCTTACATGTGCACACAATTAGCAATTAGCACAAGTAGAAATTATCACAACTGCAAGGCAATCTGCAATATTTTTATGCACACCTTGGGAAGAAAAGCATATTGGTCAACTGATACCAGTCAAATATATGAAAACCAAAACATTGCAATGTATCACAGTGTAACTGTACACTTTCTCTAAGGCCTTTTTGTGGTCTCTCTCGAAATTGAGCTGAGACGGTCGATTGCAAGGTTCGATAACTTAAAACGCCGAGCTGTGTGCTTCTCGCCCGATCGGCAAACTTTGTCCGGCCCGTGCAACAGAAATTTCATCGCCCCGAAGAGTTTCAGGAGCGGCCCACTGCCCGTAAGTAAACCAGAGAAAAAAGCCCAAACCAGACAACAATGATCCTAGCCACAGAAAGAGACCGAGTTACATGCTGTTCTTCGCGTGAAGTTTACGATGCCTGCGGTCGATCTTCATTTTGATTTTTCTAGTTCCTTGCAAGTGATTGTTGCTTGTTGTTTGTGGGTCCCTTGCCACCAAAATGTTCCTCGTAGGATAAATTTGTCGAACGAACGAGACAAGTGGAACCACTAAAAATATGGTCGACAGCAGATTGACCGCTTACTTGTTGGTGTAAGGAGTCACGAAAGGAGTGCGATAAATAAGCTGATCGCCGATTGGGCAGAAAAAAATTCCTTGCCAGAAAATTTCCGCCCAATAACGAAGCTGGATTTCAATAGCTTCTGGAACGAGTCCGATAAAGAAATGTTCCCAGGGGCTCTCCCGACTGTCTTGTGAACTTTCGCTGGTCCCGAATCTTTGTCCCGTCCCGACTATCTGCCCCTGGGTCTCCGAGGATGACTAAGATATAACTGGCCGGCCATCAGACCGAAGTTAAATGTTGAATCTCAGTCACGTTAAGTGTAATTTAAACGCAGAATCACTCGCAGCCGAATAACGCACCAATAACAAAAAATTGTCACAGTTCCTCCAATTCTCTTTGGGTGGTCAATGATTTAAAACTCAGATAGAGTATGCACTCGATGCTGTTCTGAAATTTAAATTATATTTGTCGCGACTGAATTAATGATGTTAAATTATATTAGTGTCACTCTAGCAAAATGATTCTTATACCTTATTGGATTTTAGTTAAGAAGCTCTGGTTTATGGCATATTGTTGAAACAGAGTTAGATGTACAGCGGCAGTACTACTTTGTCAGTCCTGGTTGTTGACTTATTGTTAGGGGATCGGGCATTTCACTAACCTACACACAAAAGACAAACTTTTTCCGTTCAAATAACATTTTCCATCTTTCTTCTCGTATTTTGATTTCCCGTAATGCTGAAATCTGAATTGTTGTGCTAATTGTTCTAATGTTGTGTTCGGTCCCCACATTGAGTGAAGAGGTATTAAAAAAAGGTACCAACTCAAAAGATTCTGAATTGTTTAAGTGGCTGGGAATACCGTCAGTTAAAGTGCTACTACGATCAAAAAATCACTCGTCTTTTTTCTTCAAATTTCGAAAGTGTGTTTGCTTAACAACCGACTCGCGAAATTTCAAGCTTTAATTTGGAGAAGTCAGTATTTTTTATTTTGACTGAAATATTTCTATTTACTGTAGTGTCCGCCATTACTAACTTCAAAATCTTGAGAGAACTTGAGAACTTGGCCTGACCAAACGGTTTTCAAACACGATCAAACAAGACCAAACAAGGTGGCGAAATGGTAAAATTAATGTTTGGTCACCAGATAATGTTTGATGATGTTTAGTCACCAAACATTTCCCGTTTAGCCGGGGCTTAAGAGCCCAATCACTTCACAACTTATTTATATTCTCTCCCCCTTACCAACCAATCAACAGGTGCTGGAGAAGATTAAAAAACAGTTTCAAATTCCTTTGGGACGGAAAGGGTGGACAAAATTAAACGAAATATCATGATTAGTGACGATAAAATGGAGGCTTAAAGGTGATCGATCTAAACTCCTTAAACAAAGCATTTAGATTATCCTGGGTGGGAACTTATTTAGACAGGGATAATAACGGAGAATGGCAGTTGCTATTTGATTCTCAATTTCAAGAATTTGGCGGAGTAGATTTATTCAAAAGCAACCTCAATAGAAATGGCATGTTTAAAAATATTAATGCGACGGACCCTTTTACGGCTGAATTATTGCAAATATCAGGTCAGAAATCAGTTTTGATGGTAGCTTAAAATTCGCAGAGTAAATCTTTTTTTACAATTCTCTTATAAATATCGGGAAGAAGCCAATCTATTACAAATCGTGGTCTGCTAAAGGAATTTAAAAGGTTGAGCATTTGATGATAATCGAAACAAATTCCTATCCTTTTCTGAATTTATAAAGGTGAATTTATAATTTATAATTTCCCCGCCCACATCCCTCTAAAAGGAAATCATGACATTTTTACTGATGTTTTTTTAAGAGCAAAAAAAAAGTCTAATATAATAGCTTATCAGATACTTGTCAGCTCTAAACAGACCAGCCCCAATAAAACGTAAAATAATTGTGCTTGCTGACTGCGATAAGCTCTGCCCTGATTCAGTCAACTGGAGGGCCTGTGTTTACTAAAGTTTACTATTTGTGTGGGAATTTTGCCCCCTCGATTCGTTCAATGGCAGCAACACAATTTTTCTGGTTGCTTCTGAATTTGTAATGTTGTGACTTTTATTGTTTTGCTTGGCATATAGTTGAAAGGCCCGTTTAGCGATGCAAGATTGGGTGGCAAGGTCGTTTTAAATTTGAAAGAATATTAGCGTCCCATAGAACGATAAAATTAGATTTTCAGCATAAGATAATTATCGTTCTAAATTTGCTTGATAGTTGTGAACTCTGTAACGGTTACAAACCAGCTGCAGCCCTAGTGTGACACTTGATTCGCGACAAAATGTACCTTTCCCTCCGGTGGAAGGTCGTGTTGTCAGCGCGTGACTTAATTCAAATGGACCAATCAGAAACCAGCTACTTGACCTTGCGTTAACGGCCGTTGTCGCGAGGTCGGTCACAATCATATCAGGAAAGCCGAAGAGGCGAACTTCAAGCCAAATTTTTCGTTCTTCACGAGTCTTTTGACCGCCGAAGCACACGTAGATGGAGTGAAATTTATTGGGCTTTATGGAACTGTTGGTTTTATTGCGATTCGGGACTTTTCCTTTCGAGGAGAGAGCGATTTGTGGAGTGACGTCTGGCCAGCGATTGATGCGATCGATGGAGTGGTCTGCCTTCTACTTCTTTTAGAAGGAGAGACAACGATTTCGAAAAACTTCACTAAACGGCGTCAGAATGGCTTCAAAATCGGCACAAGAGACAAGTACGCGACATATTTAAGGTAGGAAAACTTTATTTCTGATTAGATAGTTATTTACACATTTTTTTACAAACCGCCGACTTTCCCATACAATTCTCTATATAAACAAGCTGATGCAGTGTCGAATTTTGAGCTTGGGAAGCCTGTGCTTTAGTACTAAAATAACAGCATTTCAATAGAAGTTTTTAAACCGTATCATATACACTAAAGAGAATGTCTTTGCTTTTCAAATGACTGAGTCGAAGCCACGGAGCATTTTTTTTTTGTAAGGTAGGAGATATGTTTTTGAAAGAGGTTTTATCTTTGATTGCGATTTATGGTATTGAAGTAAAGGATATTTCTTTTCTGGACGTCTGTTTAGGTAGATTTAATATCGATAACGGTTTCATGGTAATTAACGACATTTTAATACTTGCAAAATTCTTTATTTATAGGTGAAAATTAGATAGAATATTTCCATTATTTGATGTTTTTAAGGCTAGATTAACAGCTTAACTTATAAATTAATTACAACTTTACATCGCGAGGAAGAATGATGTGCTCTCAAATTATTCTGTTAAATGGCATTCTTTTATTTCTGTTATTTCTTGAATCCTCTCTCTCCAAACGCTATCAAGAATAAAACGAGAATAAAACACTTTTGCTACAAATAAATTCTTCTTTTTCCATTATAAGGTGGCCTTTTCGTTTTTTGCGTTGTCTAATAATAATAATCATCTTTATTGAGGAAACTTTTTCATAAAAGATATGGTTTTCAAAAAGGACCTCAAAACTAGATATATATTGTAAAAACAAAAAAAGCTATAAAATTGTATAGGGATTAAAAAGATACAAAAATGCACAAAAAAATAAAAATAAGTATAAATAAAACTTAAAGGTAAGTAGCTATATTAAAAACTTAAAAACATTACGTTTAACACTATTTACATTCCTTGAGTCTTTGATCGTCTGACTAAGGGAGTTAAAATCGGAAACGGCATGATATTGTGTTCTTTGCTTCCCCCAATTTCTTTTGACACGTGGTAATCTAAAATTGCCTTTGTTACGTGTATTATGCCTATGAAGTACGTCTTGTCTAATCAAGTCCACATCGTGATTAATTAGGCCATTGATGCACTTGTATACGTGTACACGCCTTCTTTGAAATCGCCTTTTCTCTAGAGACAGCCACTTGAGAACGGCTAATGCCTCAGTGGAGGATGAGTACAATGGTCTATTTTAAATAACTTTAGCGGCCTTATTTTGCAAAACTTGCAAACTAGACATAAGGGTAATATTATGTTTATCGCCCCATACTAGATCAGCATATTCAAAAAGTGGCATGACAAGACTTTTATAGAAAAGTAGACGCGCCCTGAAAGGTAATAAATGCTTTATACGCTTGAGAAGCCCAAGCCTCTGATTGATTTTCCCAGTTAGGTGTTCAATATGATCAGTCCATGTGAAATCCGAAGATATATGTATACCGAGGTATTTAAAGCTGCGAACATTACTTATACTATGATCTAAAATTGAAACAGTCAAATCTACTTTGCCTTCGCGTTTCCTATTACTACCGAGAAGCATGCATTTAGTTTTGTCCAAATTTAAAGTCAGTTTGTGATCATGAAGCCATTTCGCCACACCCAGTAGATCGTTATTTAACTTATCACTCAACTCCTTTGAGGATGTACCATAGCAATAAATCACAGTGTCGTCTGCATAAAGTGACTCGTAGCAGGAGTGAAGCACATTTGGCAAGTTATTTATGTAAATCACAAACAACAGAGGCCCTAGAATGCTACCCTGTGGCACCCCATGCGTGACTGGAAGTTCCTCAGATAACTCATTTCCACATGAGGTGCGCTGTTGTCTACCAGTTAAGAAAGAACGGAACCAATGAAGAGCTGTTTCAGAAAGGCCGATCTCGGATAGCTTGCATAACATTATTTGATGGTCTACCGTGTCAAATGCCTTGGTTAGATCGATGAACACGGCCCCGCAAAGCTTTCCTTGTTCCATGTTTAAGAGCACTTCACCAGCAAATGAGGTCAAAGCTGTTGTAGTTGAGAAACCCTTCCGGAAACCAAACTGCTTGTTGGACAATAAATTATTGGTAATCAAGTACTGATACAACTGCAAGTGTACCGCTCTCTCCAAAATCTTGCTTAGTGTAGGGAGGATGGTTTTGTTTTACTGACACCAAGGTTCTTTTTTTCTTACAAGTTGATGTATTGTTATAGCTAAAATGTTAGTGTATTAGCTGTAAGTCAATAATGTAAGTATATGAACTGTTTTAAATAAATAAATAAATAAATAAATAAATAATAAAATAAATAAATAAATAAACTGGAAGGCTGCATACAAACTTTCCGGCCTCCCGCTGAATCAAAATATCCAGCTTAATTATTTTCCAGTGTAAACTGGTTCATAGAAGGTTAGCAGCTGCGACTTCCTAAAAAAAGATGTTGGTTTCAGGCCAGATGATCTCTGTACTTTCTGTAAGGACGACAGGGAATCCCTTATTCATTTATTCTCGTCATGTAGGGTGACTACACTCCACTGGCAGAATTTTCAAGATTGGCCGAGAGGGGTCGCATACGCCCCCACAAGAGACGGATGCTTTGAAAATCTACAACTTTCACAAATCCCTAACTATGGATGAAATAAACCTTTTTTTTTTTTTCCAAATGATCACTTGTTTAGACTTTATCATCCCGTAAACTGACAAAAACTCAAAATTGAAAATGAGCGTTTATTCTGTTGCAAAACCTAAAAAACGCCATCGGAAAGCACAAGACATATGTCTTTGTTTTAATACAAAAATTCCTCTTCAAGCAAAAAGTCTACATTTGCAGCAAACGTCGACTCCACGTCTTGTAATTTGTTCCACATTTTCCTGCTCACTTCTTTAGCACGACGTGGTTAAAGCTATTTGATTTCAGTTGCTCTCACTGTCCGTGCGCATGACGACTTCCGGTGTGGCTAAAGTGTGTAATTATGCGAACCCCACTCGATTGGGGCTTGTGCATATTTATTACCATTGTTTTCCCTTGTGTACATTACGTATGAGCATTGTTTTCCCTTGTCACATGACTTTTCTTGCGTCATGTTCCATCGGTAGTCAATGTTATTATGACAAACGTTGTTGGTTCTTGCGAAATTTTAAGCGAAAATTTGCGCAATGTCAAGCGGAAAGTTTCACCTCCAAAAAATATATCTCACAGTAAATAGCGTGCGATAATTCAGAAAGTCAAACAAAACATAACTCTTGCAAAAAATTATTTCAACCGAAGCGAAAATTTGTTCGGCAACTACAAACAGTGAACAAGAAACCCGAGCGATTAATTATTCTCGTATGAATGTGATTCAAAACTTATCATAAACTGACTTGAAAACGTTTTCTAACAAACAGACGTCAAAGTTAGCAAAACAACATCAAAATACGGAAAACAGAATGCCTGATCGCAGGTTAAACGTATATGTAAGGAAGAAATGTTTGCGTTATGACAAGAAAATATTACTCGCGTAACACCTTTTATTCGAGGTGTAAAAATTAACTTTGTGTTTATTTATTCGCTTCTTACATGTTAATCTTCGTCACATATTCGTGACGGCAGGAAGATAAAACGAAACGAGATAAATGTATCATTTACAGCACGCGAAAAGGCAGTGGATACAAATGACAATTCACTCGAAAACTGCCGCTAAATTTCACTTGAAATATTGGAGAGGGCCGCAGAATTTCGCTCGAACTACGTGTACAACGGAGTGCCGCAAGATTTTCCCTCAAACTATCAATCAATCAATCAATTAATCAATCAATCAATCAATCACGGAGTGCCGCAATCACGGAGTGCCGCAAAATTTTGCTCAAACTCGCGGAGGTCTTCAGAAGTTTGCTCCTACTATTGTGGAGTTCCGCAAAATTTCGCTCGAACTTTCGCGAAACCACACGGCATCATCATCTACTGCCTCTGCTTTGCAACCTACTCGCAAGTTCTCAATCGAACGCCATTGTTTGCTAGTGTTATCAGTGTTCAGACTTCACAAATTGGTTGGTCGATCAAAGAAAAACCGGATATTACGGTTAACAACGCGCATTTGGTTGCTATGATACTGTGCAGGTCCGAGTCTCCCTCCGTAACAATTCCGCTAAACTGCGCATGTGTAGACTAATCTATGCATACATAATGAATGACACGCATTGACCGTGTTGAAGTCCCGTAATTTTCACGTTTGTGACTCAAAGGAATTCTGGGATATTCTAGTCTAACGACAGCATGAAAGTCCGCCAATCTCCAATTCAGATATTTTTTAGAACCGTGTCAAAGCCACCCGGTCCTGCTGACAAAATATTGCACCGACTGCTTTATTACAAGTCAAAACTCGCCAAAATTGCGATGCCAGATACCGGAATCCACTCACAAAAAGGCTAGAAACACAACTTCACTTCGTGAATCGGCATTACTAGATCGAACCATTTCGGCGGCTTACTTCATGTGAAATTGCTTCTCACCTCTGTTTTCTTTCAGAGGATTACCTCTACGGAACCAATCCAGCCTTATGATGCCAGGCAGGGGGCTTCTGTGGTGGAAAATGGCTCGAAAAACAAATAAATCAAATACCTACCGAATTGTCAGCAGCAGGTGATCGCTTAACACAAGCGACAGCTGGCGTAACATGCGTGGCAGGAAACACAAGAGCCTTCGGTCTTCTAGACCAGCAAAATCTCCCCTTATATTGAATACTTCAGAAACAATTCCCAACGGATTAAAGGGTTATCTTCTCTCAACAGCTCCGGAAAAACTGTCGAAACCTCCCTTTTTTATTTTTCCATTATACTTCTTTTACACAAAGTCATATAGTATGTCTGCTAAAAAAATAATATATAATGGCAGGAGATCTTAGCAAGCTCTACAGAGCTTTCCAGAGAAGATCCCCATGCTTAATTGAGCGAAATTACATAAAGCAGATGGATAAACGGAATTATAACGTATTAAAGACACGTCATGTGGGTTCCTTTCGGACCAGCCTTAAAATACTGATCTGACTGGCTTATTTGCTTTGCTATTTGCTGGCTTTTTTCCGTAGCCTCTTAAGAGGCGCACAAATTTGAAAACGAAGACGTACACGTGCAAGCGTTCTTCACAGAAATGAAACACAGAGTGAGTCGCAACCGTATTCCAAACGAGCATACGATGGAGCTCCCGCCCATCGTGATGCTGTTAATCCAGCAGCCAAAACAGAGCTGAAGATGCTGCCAGCCTATAGTCCTTTTCTTGACATAATGGAACAAGCTGCCAGTGCGCTCAAAGCGACAATAAAGGCTAAAATTTCACGACATGCAGTTCAGCAACAGCTTACTGATCGGGAAAAGCAAGACGGCAGGGGATTCCTCTAGGAGATTACCGTTAAAAAATTATTTTAAGAGTAGGGAAAAGAAATATGAACACAACAACAACCAGAAATGTGCTCAGTGGCTTAGGTATATATACTGCGATGTCTGAACGGGGAGCATATGACAAAAGAGGATAAAAGAAAAACTTGTTAACTACTGTTACAGTTACCGAGTACACTGTACCTCTGTTATAAATGAATTTCTTTTCTCGTTAAAGAACATTAGGATGCGGGAAATGTTTGTCTATTCTCTTAAAAGGTTGTTGTTACCATTAAATTGAAACTTTATTCTGACATTAATGAATGTTCTCCACTATGTAAAATTTGTTATTGAACACTAAAAAATTAAAATGTTTCTTCATTTTACAACAAAGATTACACATTTGTTTTAATGACTGAATTTTTAACAGTAAGGATAATTTATTTCTTGGTAGTGAAGGGAAAAAGGTGTAATACAATATCATCCATCAGTGCGAAACTTAAAAGAAATCCTCGTTAGCAAATGGCATTTTATAGCGAAGCAACTGACGCTCGGAGAAATATTTAAGAAACCGCCACTGATATCATATAAGAGAGGGCGTTCTCTGAAAGATATGATCGTTGGAGCAAAACTACAGCGCTTTGAAAGACACGCAAGTGGGAGTCGCGCCTGCCTAGCTTACCCCCTTCTCTTAACGCTTAAAATAGTTATCGTGGAAACACTATCTTGTAAACGCAGAAGAAAAGTTTCTGACACATTTGTATACCTTTTGTTTGTTGCTGTATGTGTAAAACATCAAGTCAACTCTGAATCAAATGGCAGGGTCACGCGAAATAGTAGTGTAATAAATAAATATTTATTACAATATATATTTCTCGTAGCCCCCCACTTTCCCTTTTGAGTCCGTCTTTGTCGCGTGATCCACCTGCAAAACCCAGAAGATCCCCCCCCCCCCCTTGATAAAAAAAATTGACACAAATTTAAAGGCCCATTGCCACCCTTGATGCATCGCGCGTCGCGGCCGTTAATTCTGGAATTTCATGTAACACGAGATTACTCAGTCTTCGAAGTTCTTGTTTTATTGCTCTTGTTTTGTCGCATCGTGGACAAATCTCCAAACTTGTGGCCGTAAATATGTTCTCTGTTTATTCTTCTTCATTTGCCTTGTATTATTTTTGGGACATTTTGTATGTATGTAAATTTTGGTCCGTTTAAAGTCAAAAGAGTCAGTGTGGCAATAGTCGGTAGCGGTAACTTCGCAGCGTTGTTTTGTTGACAAAGTGAAGTTCAAGGCGGAGAATTTACAGAGACTCGTTGTTCAAGTTTGGTGTTTTTTACCTCGGAGCTTTCAAGAATTTGCTGAGCTTGTTGGAGCCGACATACTATGATTTGGAAACTGATTTGATGGCGAGTATTAAAAATATTAATGATACGTGTCTGGATAAATGTTTTCCGCATGTTTGATGTTTTACCTCAAGGTCAGTTTGTGTAATGGGTTCTACGGCTTTGGTAACCTCTTCAGTGTTTTTAATCCGACTTGTCGCTAAGTCTCTTAATCGTATCTATAACAAAATTCTCGATCGTGATTGGTTCTCCGCGCGCCTATTTGTCACGTAATCGACGCGCGATCACGTGGGTGTCCAATTACAGGTATCCAATTTGAACTTTTTGTAACTGGATACCTGTAATTGGATACCCACGTGATTTTCACGTCAATTACGCGCGCTTTAATGGCTTCCTTTGCAAACGTTTCCTGCAGTTTTCAAAACATATGGAAAGCGCTACAGACGTTTTCGCTCAAAAGACCTTCCCAAAAGAAATTTTTAATTCCGAAATTTGTTATAGATACGATTAATTAGTAATTGGACCTCGAAATTTGTTATAGATACGATTAATTAGTAATTGGACCTCGTGTCGTACAATTCAGGGAGTAATCGCGCTCGTATTTTCAAATCAGCCTCGCGCTTCGCGCTCGTCTGATTTTGAAATTACTCGCGCGATTACTCCCTGAATTGTACTCCACTCGGTCCAATTACTATTACTTATCTACTTCTATTTTTATGCCCCATCGGGCATTCTAGCTTTACATTCGGCCAGTTTGCAGCTTGCCTAAACTGCGTGATTAATTGCGCTTCTTGCGGCCGAGATACTGGCTCCATGATCGATGAGGGACATGAGGACTACACTGCTTGTGTTTCCTTCCGTGTTTATGGAGTTCAACCTTTTCCTCCGTTTGTCTAGCCGCATGGTCGGCTGTATTTTGAACACAATATAAAGCGAAAAGGCAGAATAATTGAATGAGAAAGTACGAGTATTTTTCTTACCGCAAATTTAAAACCATTCAACGACAATAAATATTTTCTTGTGGATATTTTGTCATCATCCTCGGCACCTAATCAGGGAGTTTTATCAATAACGGATCGTTCAATACTTTGCTGTTTCGATTTTAAAACCTGTGAACGGATTGTTCACGGTTTCAATGAAGAAATATGCTAGATGAATTTGTAGCCATTTGCTTTGTGAAACCGGGGACGAGCGACAACTCGGCGTGATGAACCAGATCAAAAGCGCGATTTAAATAATTGACCAATCAGAGGCCTCATTTAACAATGGCGCGATTTCAAAACAAAAACAAACGACCGCGTTGGATCAAGGGTGATAATGGGCCTTTAAAACCCACTGGTCACTTGTTGCAAAAAAAAGATCTGTTTGTGTTAAGTTAGGAAAGCCGAGGTCAATTGTTAAGAAAAGACAAGCGTGTATATTGAATGCGAACAGACTTATTCTGAATCCATGCAACTATTGCGACTAACTTATTGACGATTCTCTCTTGCCGACATCACGCAAAAAAGGCAAGCGTAATAATAATATTCTAGATTTTAAGACGTGCCCATGCATACGATCCCGCGTGTCTGAGTTCCTGTTTTCACTTATATTTAAGCTTTTAACAAACAGTGCCGATACCGATAAGGTCATATTTTTTTCTCTTGTTGTCTTCAGTTTGTTAATAGCGACCTTCAGATCAGACTACGAGTCCGAGATTGAGTACGAGTACGACTTTCAAATTTCAAAACGACTGCGTTCTCAGAGGCCTCGCTCCTCAGTGTTGTTAAACAGAATAGAATGAGGCTCTAGGAGCGAGAATTGCTGTCATACGTGATAATCTAAGCTTGCGAATAGGAATTCAAAAGTCGCACTCGTACTCGATCTCGTGCTCGTAGTCCGATCTGAAGGTCGCTAATTTATATTTCAAAACGGTTCGCCCACATCTCGAGTTTGACATTTCCCACTGGCTTACATGGGGGGTACTGACGTGCTGTGACGTCACAACCAAAGCCAAAATTTCTCGCATCGATAGGTTACCTATTTCCTTACCCATGGTGCTCCGCGAGCACGGCTTGGGCGCGCGGAGCTCAGCTATGAGCATCTCTCTCATTTTGTTATCCTAAGAGGCTTCCGTTTCTTGTTTATTGTTGTTTTCTGTATCCCGTTATCGCAGTAATTAAGGGCTAGCGTCATTTACTTCATAGTGAATGGCTTGTTTGCGCATGGTACCTAATTTTTGTTAAACAAATGTGTGCAGTGTAGTGTGATGTAACTGCAGTAAGTAACGTAGATTGCCAACTATGACAACATTATGCCAAAAATCCTGAAAGTAAATTAAAGAAAATCACTCAAATATGAACCTAAATTACTGTGTTTGGGGTCATTTACCGATGCCTGAGCTCATCATCAAGGACTGAGAAGGCTTAAACCTTGCGAGTGTCAAAGAACTGGTTATTGGCACTGTGAATGCAACAAAATTTGTTAAAACGCTCGCTTTAATCTGCGGACAGTTTGTTGTTATGGACAAGGGGCCTAAAAGCAAACAAGCCTTGTCTCATTAGCCTTCAATCTTCACGGGTGGAAGTTTCATTGAAAGATGAAGGTGTGTGGACGACAGTTGGTGCAGGATTGAAGCCTTGTCAGAGAATTACAAGAAAATAGTAAATTGTTTGGTGGGAGCCTTTCCCGCTAAAAGATATGTGGAATTTCCTAGGATGCAACGAGGTCAGATTCTTGCTGTGTATATGCTTCTTAGGGCTCAAATTTGAGGTAGACAAACCTTCTATGCAATGAATCAGAAAAAAAGCCAAACTCTTGAATTGTTCTTTCATAACATTCCAAAGATTGGCGGTAGGTATAGACCAAAAAAAAAAAACACCATTTTGGCGAAGTGAACTTAGAAGATTTTTCTTTCTGAAAATAACCAGAGTCAGTCCACAAGTTGAGGTTCACAGCACAGAGCAATACAAACATAATTTGTAAAAAAAAAAAATTGTCGCCTCACTGAAATCACTGACTAAGTGTTTTTTTACCATTTATTTCTACCGAGGAAGCACCATTAAAGACATTTGACAAAAGCTTGTTCTGTTGCTATGACAACAAGTTACTCAGATTGTTGTGTTTGTCATCATTCATGGCAACGAATTGCATGATGGTAGTTTCTACTGAGTTAATTTGATTTTGGAGAAAAGGGTGGTCTTGGGTGGAAGACCCATTAATTGTCAGCGCTCTCAAGCATGTTAATACATGGGTCATTCTTTGGTTAAGACCGCCCGCGAAGTTAAAACTAGGCTTCTATGACATCGACGTGGTGTGAACTGCCAGAAATTCAAAACGCAAGGTAAGACTAGATGGTAAGACTATCCTATGTTATCACAATCGGCGACCTGGAAAGCAACTTTACCCTTTTAAAGAAATGCGAGTTTAAAGTTGATTGCTTAAGCTACGAAATGCTACGGATTCGCAAAAAAGAAACCGATCTTTTAACACCCAGTCGTGCTCCATTCGCGCGAAACTATTTGTTAACACCCCACCGGATTGGCACCAAACACTTATTTCTTTATATATATTTTAAATAAAATGAGTAATTTTGGGTGTTATTCTTTAATCAAAAGACTAGCATTTTGGGCTTTGCTGCCAAACGAACGATGATATGCAGGGAAATTCGGGAATTGCAGTCGGTTTGTGGGCTGTGATGATTGCAAAGCACACCAATTGGTGCTATTAACACATTATCACGACGTTGTGACTAAATTTAAACTAGAAATAAATCATAAAAGCAAAAGCGGTATTTTCTACGCCTACATGCGTAGTTCCTCCGTTAAGGGTTAATTAACCGAAATATCTTGAACTAGCACTTGTTGACCAAGTGCCTGTGGAGGTGTTCAGTTCTGCAAAAAGCGTTAAATTTTTCTAGCTTTCAAGTTTAGCTATTGGCGACTTTCCAGGTCCGTTTAAGTGATTAATATTTGCTTTGTCTTAGACCCATTTATACAGTGCGCTATTCTTGCTGTTATAATTTGAAATTGCCAAGTAAGTATGACCTTTGTAGACAAATGACGTCGAGTCAGTCGCTCCGTCGGTTGAAAGCACTTGGTATTTAATGAACTTTGACCCAGAAAACTGATAAATCGCGGATCTCCTACCGTCATCGTGGCGAGTGGCAACACACAGATACGTCCAACCACATGTAACAAATGGATGCCAGCTTTGAGCCCCATGAGATGGAATAGACTGAAATAAGACGAACCTGGTGCCATTCCACTTGTAAACAAACGAGTCGGTATTGTAATCTCCACGAACTTGAAAGCTGGCAAAGGCGAGGAATGTACCATCATTGATGCTAAAGGACTTCACATCGCGGGCACCTTTTGTCTTGAGAGACTGCAGTTTGACAAACCTCTCACCTGACCACCTGAATACTGGGGATTGGGTGTTTCCAAAAACAACCAAAGTTTCATTATTTATCACAAAGGCCGCGCTCCCAAAACTTTTCCCAATTCTTAGCCCCTGAAACTTTACAAACTGATTAAACTTCCACTTGTAGATAACTGAAGTGATTGTGTAGGCATCGGGATTACGGTACCAGTAATAATCATTGGCGACGGCGAGAAAATATTCCGAAAACACTTTGAAAATATTAAGTTTGGTTCCTCCGAGTGTAGGAATCTTTTGGAAAGGGACAAAGTGGCGTCCATCCCATTTGTAAATAACTGAGTCCAGTACAGATGTAACTCCATTCCAGTGATGAGCAATAGCAAGAAAGTGTTTATCAGCGATCGTAAAATTTTCGATGTCACGTCCGCCAATGGTGCGGATGGTTTGATAAACGTAGAACTTTCCGTTTGAATCGTCCATTTTGTAGATGACGGAGTCTAACTTGTATCCTTTATACTTGCTACCATAGTTAGCAAACGCGAGAAACAGACTTCCATCGATGGTGAATGCTTCAGCAGCGAGAGCGAATGTGGCTGGTAGATCTTGATATTTTTCGAAGAAATTACCGGAACAATCTTGGTAATAAAACAAATATTGAACAACATATCAGCTTAATGTAGATAACGTGCATCACTAAGCGTAAAAGATGAAAAAAAAAAAAAAAAAAAAAAAAAAAAAACCTTCGTTTACCCTCTAATACAACAATACATAGAACTAAAGTCTTGTGTTCCTTTAATGAAAGAAGTACAAGTTTCAAACATTACTAGCTACACTGTTTGAACGTTCAGCTTCATTACTTCCATCATTGGTTTACTATGTTTCTTTTTACTGACAATCAGACAATCGTACGAGCAATGTAATGGGGAGTCTACGGGAAGCTTACATAGAACCCTTTTTGAAAGTCATTAATATTTCGACTTTACTCAATTCCTGTCTTCTTAAAGGTACAATGCAATCGCCACAACAAAAATATTCATTCGAAAAGAATGATGCGAACTAAAGATTAGCTTACAACTGCTCTTACGATAGTTCTCTGTGATGTTTTAAAAATTGTTCTTGTTTTTGTGGCGGCGATCATGATGACCGCAGACACACGAGCTTCACGACATTTTACTGCATTTAATCTGTTCCTTTTCTTTGTATTTTAGTCTTTTTGCATTCTTAAATCGAGTTTTAAGAACACACGATTTTTCTCTTATCGTTCAATTTATGCCTATCTGATGAAGCGAACGTTTTATCTTAAAGTTAGTTTCCAATTCCATCAGAATAGTCCCTAACGTTAATAACCTGAGAGATATAAATACTTCTTAGTTCATACTTTTGTCATTAAGCGCATTACGGTTAAGATTGCTCTTGACGATTTCGAGGATAATTTTTTTTTTTTGGTGGTAAGGTGAGGAATAGCCTGGGACCAGGCTCCGCAGTGGAGTTAAGGAGCGAAAAAAAGGAACGTGGCGAAAAAAATTGGGAGCTGAGCGGGGAACTGGTAGAGAGAAAGGGGTGGTGGAGCCTGGATGCATGCCTTTCATACTGCCGATCCATGATACCAGATCTTGGTATCATGCTCTCTATACTTTAATAGGGATATATCAGGCTTGTCTCATTGGTCAAAGTGCTCGATGTTGACAGATTGCGGATGATGAAGCTTATTATCAACACTTGAAAGCCACCAACGCGTTGTGTAACGTCAGTTCAGGAAATAAAGGCTTCTTCGGTTGTTCGGCTCTCGAATATCGATTTTGAGAAAGA
>JAEMWC010000669.1:272500-275000 GCA_016490735.1 Pachyseris speciosa
TTCTTTAGTTTGAGTCTCAAAGGACTTTAAACATCATTCAGACGAACACAGCGCTTACCGCGAAACCACATGAGCTTTTACTTCGCAGACCCGTACGCCAGCCGACCCATTTCGCTGTTTTGACAATCCAAACGGTGATATTTACCGGTTCAAACAAAAAACTCGAGAATTAACATAGTTAGACGGCGAAACTCGGTGAGGGTAAAAGGCGGAATGAGTTTGCGGAATGGCATGTGGCATGACTTGCGGAATCGCATAATTATGCAGAATGTAATGTATGCAAAATGGGGCGAAAAAATTAATTCAACTAAAGGAGTTAATTATTCAACAGCCAAAGGCAAGCTGTGTAGCTGCCGATCTCGGTCACAACTACTCGACACCGGGCTTGCTTTCATATAAACATTACACTTTTATGACCTCTTGAGGTGATTACATTTGCCTTGAGTTTTGCTTTCATAGGATTAGCCTGTTCGCGAATGATATTTGCAGCATCTATTTGTGAAGCTATGCACGAAAGAATCGTTCGGCTGCGAGACAAGCGAGCTTTTGCCATCTTGTCAATTTCACAGTGTAGGTCAAACTCTTTTGGCAGTTTTGAAATGGATTAAATAAAATTTTATTTTTCCGGAGTCGATTGTAAGCGATTTAGGAATGGAGTCTCGCAGAGGCCTATTATGGTTTTCAGAGTGTTACAAGAGTCTCAAATCGGTCGAGCTGCTTTTGTTGTGGCTGTGACTAAAAGTGAGACGGGGACGTGGGGACGTGGGACTCGGGGACGCGGGGACGCGGGGACGTGGGGACGCGGGGACGCGGGGACGTGGGACTCGGGGACGTAGGACTCGGGACGCCGGGGCGTGGGACTCGGGGACGCGAGGACGTGATAAACAAACAACACCCGAATTTTCCGCTGAATTTGCAATTTACAGTTCTCGGTGGTTAAGAGAAAGGTATTACATGATGGAGTTTGTCAGCAGACCAGTAGCCATCGTCCTTGTTCTGCCGGATATGTTTGCTTGCCTATTTTACCATGAGAGCCCTGGGAACACAATAGCTTCAGCGCAGGGGATCTTATACCTCGTGGGCAGCCATGGAGGACTTTCCTGGTAAGTAACTGTGTTTTCTTGTTAATCCTTTGACATCCGTGCCTTATGCTTGCTACTTTCGATGCTGATGTTTACTTCAGGAAAACAGTTGTCCAAAAATGCATATTTCTTTGATTTTCATTCCTAGAATGTGTGGATATAAACTCTCGTAATGATCTCGAGCTGGAAAGTGAGTGAAAACCGGAGAAAAGTACATGTTAAGAATCCGAAGAAAGGTACAAAAATTATTGTTTGAGATTTCGATAGGAACTGGAATGGATCATTTACTAAAGTAAATTAAGCATTACTGATTAAGGTGTGCACCATTTGTGTTCCTTCAGTTCCAGCTCGAGATCATTACGAGAGTTTATATCCACACATTCTAGGAATGAAAATCAAAGAAATATGCATTTTTGGACAACTGTTTTCCTGAAGTAAACATCAGCATCGAAAGTAGCAAGCATAAGGCACGGATGTCAAAGGATTAACAAGAAAACACAGTTACTTACCAGGAAAGTCCTCCATGGCTGCCCACGAGGTATAAGATCTCCTGCGCTGAAGCTATTGTGTTCCCAGGGCTCTCATGGTAAAATAGGCAAGCAAACATATCCGGCAGAACAAGGACGATGGCTACTGGTCTGCTGACAAACTCCATCATGTAATACCTTTCTCTTAACCACCGAGAACTGTAAATTGCAAATTCAGCGGAAAATTCGGGTGTTGTTTGTTTATCACGTCCTAGCGTCCCCGAGTCCCACGCCCCTACGTCCCCGAGTCCCGCGTCCCCGCGTCCCCGCGTCCCCGCGTCCCACGTCCCCACGTCCCCACGTCCCCACGTCCCCGCGTCCCACGTCCCCACGTCCCCGCGTCCCCGCGTCCCACGTCCCCACGTCCCCGCCCCCTCGTCCCCGCGTCTCCGAGTCCCACGTCCCCACGTCCCCGTCCCACTTTTAGTCACAGCCTTTTGTTGTTATGGTATGAATAACTGAACTCTCGAAGATCGAGCGACAAACGAGGAAAATATTATAATCAGTTGCGAACTAACTAATCCTGTAAACGCAAACTCAAGACAAATCACTTCAAGCGGGTTCATTTGTAAAATATTTATATCAAGTCTATCAAAGAACAAATCCCGTCCCGTGTAGAGCAGTGCTCTACACTGAAAAATTTCTCGGTCAAATCCAATTTGTTTTCAACATTTTGTTGTCACCGAGATCAGCAACTACACTTAGCTTACGATTATTCACTGTGTCACGCTTGCAGACGCGATTAAGACTCGCGAGCTCCAATACGCAAGATCAAGATTATTAACCGTAAAATTATTATCTTGAGAAGGGCTAGTTGTTGATATCGGTGACAACAATTACTGAAAACAAATTGGATTTGACCGAGAAATTTTTTAATATCTGGTACCTAGG
>JAEMWC010000669.1:280000-310000 GCA_016490735.1 Pachyseris speciosa
CAGATTTTGTTTTAGTGTGCCTGATGGGATGTATGCACTTTCGAGGGGAAATAATTATATAGTAAGCGATAATACGAGCCGGCTTTTAATCTTAGTTAAAAAACGGAGAACTATACATACTATCGTCGCCTTGTTTAAGAGTTCCAGAATTATTTATGATGTTGTGGGGGAAATCACTGGCTAAACGCCTTCCTTAATTAAAAAAAAAAAAAAAAGCTTGTAGTAGGTTTGTTGGTAAAAGACCCTCCATTAGAAATTTGGTTGACACGCATGTAAAGGTGGATGTAGTGCAGGCGTTATAAGACATTGCATCCATTTCCTCTGGTCCCAAAACAATGTTTGCGCATTAGTATAGCAGATTTTCATTGAAGGGATTAAAACGGTGTAAAAACCTGCCGAACTAGTTATTTAAACTTCTTCATACTTGTTTTGTTTTTGGTTTTGTTATTATTATTATTATTATTATTATTATTTTTAAATAAAAGATCAGTTGTGTTGTTTTTTCCTTAACACGAGTGTGTTATTCACTGTGTACCTTAGTGATAACAGGATCTTGTTTGATTGTCACATTGTTAAGAAAATAAATGAGTTATCAACTAGCTGCTGTATACGGGTTACAAAACTTACGTGATTCGCGTTTTTATGATCCACCTCAAGGTTTTTATTTTTTATTTTTTTTTATTTTTAATTAATGTTTTCAAAAAACAACAACAAAAGGCCGGGCTCCCGAAAACGCCTTCAGTTCTTATCTCCTGAAACTTATGAAAGTGAACGAAGTTGCATTTGTAAATGACTGAATAGACCCATTCGGCTTACTCAATGTTGTACCCAATTCACACCCTTTGGGATTAAAACGTTTTGTTCCAAGTATTTCCATATCATTTAAATATGAAAGCTACATTATAATGCAAATACAATACACACAGAATCTTAAGCCCAGGAGATTTGAATTGGGTACAACCTTGAGTTAACCGAATGGGTCTATTGACGTTGGTAATAACTTCTTCTTTATAATTCCCAACGGCGAGAAAAAATTCCGAAAAGACTTTAAAGAAATTCAAGTGCGTTGCCCCGCTCGTAGGAATTCCACTGGTAAATAATAGAGCTCATTTGCCATGTAATTCCATCAAAGAAATATTAGTAACAACAAGGAAATTTTTTGTCAGCGATCGTAAAATATTTGCTGTCGTGGGCGGCAGTGGTGTCGATGTTCTGATACCAGGAGAGCCTCCCTTTTCGATCGTTCATTTTGTAGATGATTGAGTCTGTGTTGTATCCAATCTTTTGGTTGCCAAACTTTACTAAGAAGAGAAACAGACAGATGCAGCCAAAATGTGATAACTCCGTTCCTAGATAAGCTGAAAATGGAGAAACAATTCATTCCACGGCCAGGTCCTTTCGGGAAAAAAGGTTGAGTCTTTCTTGTAAGAGACCACACTACAATTTTCATTTCAATTCAACCCCATAACAAAATAATAAAAAACAAACAACAAGCACACAAATTGTTGTTACAGCCAATTATTTACGATAACTGTAACTGACCATAAGTTGGATTACGAACCTCAAAAAAGGGTGAAGTTACTGAGTAAGTCAACAGTATACAATACTTCCTACACTGTAGTCCCAAAAATCGCATTCTTTTATTGTTTTACGGCCAATTAGTTATAAATGTTTGATAAATAGAGGAAAGGCTGTAGATTACTCTAATTTCCCTTTCACTAGCTTCTGCCATCACTAGGTTGTATTTATTTCTTTGCAATTTTCTGTCAATAAGCCATACTTTCGAAAAGATCATGAGCTGGAATGAATATGTGAATAATCATCACAGCTATCAACACTACTTAAGCAGTAGTGAAATTAAAGCCTGAAAAAAATTCAGGCTTTTACGGGAGTCGAACCCATGACCTGTGCGATACCGGTGCAGCGCCCTACCGACTGAGCTAACAAGCCAACTGGGAGCTGGTCGTTTTGTTGGTTCGTAATATACCCGTGAGTGGTGAATATGTGAGAATGAATATATGAAAATCATACATTTGAACTGCGGATTAAAGAATGAATATGTGATTTATCGTTGCAGTTATGAACACTACTTAAGCAGCAGTGAAAATAAAGCCTGAAAAAAATTCAGGCTTGTACGGGAGTCGAACCCATACCTCTGCGATACCAGTGCAGTGCTCTACCAACTGAGCATCTCGGAGCTGGTCATTTTGTTGGTTTGTAATATAACCGTGAGTGATGAATATGTGAGAATGAAGATATGAAAACCATACATTTGAACTGCGGATTAAAGCATGAATATGTGAATGTTCATCGCAGCTATGAACACTACTTAAGCAGTAGTGAATTGGTTGTTAATAGCATTGGACTGCTGAGCGTAGATCAAGAGTTCAAATCCCAGATCGGAGGGTGAACCACAACTGACATTGCATGTTTGAAGGTCGTCACATGTGAAAAAGATGGCTAACAGCTGTTGAAACTGGCAACATCTAAACTAACTTTTTTAGGCTATGTACAAATAATGAATGTCATGTCATCTGCTTCAGTCAGGGGCACCCAACGGCAAGTTTCGGTAGATATCTGTTCGGTGGAGGGTAATTCGCCTTGGTCTTTCAGCGTCGATTAAAGAGTGTACTCGGGTTTTCGTAACTAAAACGTGGCTTAAAAGATTCGCAATTGGGAAATCATAGCCCCTGAGATTTTCGGAAAGGTCGTAATTGCTATTTTTGGCAGTCAAAAACGTCAGCTTGCATTTTCGGAAAGAAAATAGTTCCCTAAAAAGCTCGTGTAAAGTTTATTTCATCTTGCATTTTCTTAAAGGAAGATTTTGTTCCATAACATTTTCGGGCAATTAACCTTTCAGCTAGGGAATCCGAACAGATGAACGTCTTCTTAGCTTATGAAAACATCACTTTAAACAGACACCAGAAGGCACTTAAAAATGCCTTTCCACGGCTTTTGGTTGATTTGGCTCGTTGGGTGCCCCTGTTCAGTTCAAATGATCACGTCACTGGTCGCATGAGCAGTGACGTTAATCCGCTGGCCTTGTCACCTTCACCTGACGGGGGACGTAAAGGAACCCACACTCTGATCAATAGAGTGGGACTGAGTGAGTTCTTCCCGGTGCTGTGATCTACCCTCACACACATTTCAGGGTTGGGTGGAAGCTGGGCGACAGGCTGAACACTATTCATGTAACGTGGGAAACAGCACAAGGCAAAAGGTGGGAAGATGGTTGAAACACCCAAGAGCTGTCGTTTATTGGACCGCAAGTAAGCATGAAAGGATGGGTGATCAAAACTAGTGTCTACCTTGTCTAGTGCTGTCTTTGACATATGTCGTATTTACATGTACATGTAATAAATATAAATATCGTTTATTCCACTCTCTTGCAGATAACTGAATTAACAAGCGGTTATAACTAACAATACTGCTACATGAAATCTATGTATTAATTATATCATAACGAGTACTTAAGTGACGAATATTTAAAAGCAAGAATGTTCTCTGATCTCTTAGTTCTCATGAACTTACAAGTATTGAATGGTCGAGAAGAACTAGGTCTATGATTATAAGGATTAGTTCTTTGTACCACAGTGGACACCAAGCACGATAATGGGTGGTCACGGGATCTCACGGGTGTCAGTCATCTCAGCCATAAATTTTTGGCACAGAAGCTCGCGTCTGCTGGAAAGTGTAGTTTCGTTGGCTAGCGACAGTTCTTGACTGTACGACCTGTTAGGATATATGATTTTAAGTGTCCTTCTTTGCACGGACTCTATTCTATCTGACAGATAATCTGGAATGTCTTGCCACACCAGCACGGCATATTCTAAAATCGGTCTAACACTACGTCTGAAGACTTTCAACATGTTTTGTTCTGGTACACCGGCTCTCTTTGATAGTCTGAGAGCGTAAGCGTAATAGAACCATATTACGCGTTCATGCTAATCTGGCGCTGGGTGATAGCAATGAGAACTTTATCTAATTGTCTTCTCTGGTCTTCTATATGGAATACTAACAAACAAGTTCTTAACATTGTACAAGTACAGTATATTTTGACCACAAGAACACCAGCAGCTACATGCCCATAAAATGTGCTGTCGCACAGTACATGTGCACTAAGCACATGAAAAAATTACACAAATCTGAATTATATGCATTCTACATGTATTAATAGACCAGTGGGTAAAAAAAACTTGTTTTCTTTATTGATTACATGCACGTCATTATTTTGTTCAAACGATAACTGGTTTAATGATCTGCTGTTTGGCAGCTGTGCAAAAACAAGAGATGGGCAGCAGCAGAGCACTTCATTCAGGCCTGACTTATACTTCCACTTGCTCTCTAACTGCAAAGTCCTCCGTGTGAAGTAATCAAACGCGAGTGCTTGACATGATAGCACTCTTGGTGTGATGGTGACCTTTGCCAAGCTAGCATAAGTAGTGGCTTTATATTGGGTCATTGTTGTTGGCCCCTACTCTGCATTATTTATAGACACATTTAAGTGATGTACTGTAGTCTAGAATATGTATAGTGAGCCATCTGCAGGTCCAACATATCCAATAATAATCAGAATTAGGTCCACAATGGTCCACACTCCAAGGCCCCCAAAGCTGAAAAGCTTTCCAAGGCCCTCTTTCCAGTGCCCCAAGTAAAAACGGTCCACACCAAAACCTCCAAGTGTCAAACTACAAATGTACAAAGAAAGAAACATCATGGGGACAGCCTTAAAACAAAAACAATCCATTACAGAACTACTGCACATCTTTTCAAAAGAAAATTTGTAATCTTATACAAGCCTGAATTTTTTTTCAGGCTTTATTTTCACTACTGCTTAAGTAGTGTTCATAACTGTGATAATCAATTTCACATACCAGTATTCATTCTTTAATCCACAGTTCAAATAAATGATTTCCATATATTCAATCTTACATATTTATCATTCACTGGTACATTACGAACCATCAAAATGACCAGCTCGCAGTTGGCTTGTTAGCTCAGTTGGTAGCGCACTGCACTGGTATCAAAAAGGTCGTGGGTTCGAATCCTGTACAAGCCTTTTTTTTTAGGCTTTATTTTCACTACTGCTTAAGTAGTGTTCATAACTGCAATGATCATTCACAAATTCAAAATTTGTAGGTTAGAGTCTGGTTTGAACTACAAAATAATTCATTCAATTGAGAATTATGCAGAAGTTTTTGCCCACTTAGTTTTAATCTGCTCAATGACTAGTACATCACTCTCTTCTCAAATAGACGTTGAGTATTTTTTTTTCATGGATTGGAGTGGTACAGAGTAAAACTATTTGAAAAAAAAAATGTTCTCATGCTAAGTGAACTTCCACCACTTGAAAACGTCCAAAACTTTACATCAGTAGGTTGGTTCAAAGCAAAATCTTGAGAAATACATGTAACCTTGTAGTTCACACCATCAATCCTTCTTTGATGCAGACTGACTTGAAACAACAAACAAGTGAGTATTATCATTGTTTATCGATGTAAAGCAAGTTCAGATATATGAAGGAAATTTTCAAAACAAAGCTAGATAACCTGCAGGAAACAAAATGAATGCCATTCACTAAGCTTCAAATGATTATTTCAGAACAGTGAGAGAAAGGTCATCTATAATCCTACTCTGCTCTGCTGAAAATAGGCCATCCAATGGATGGCTGGTTTTAAAGGCCGCCTGGTGAAAAGTTTGGCTGTACACGTGTACCTTAGTAATACTGAAGTCGACCATCTGTATCCTGATGTCCAGTTACATAGCAATAACTTTGGAAATGTACGGTTACCTTCAAAATAGTAAAAAGAATAAAGTCATTTTATGTAGGTTATGAACAGTGCTGGCTGTAGAGATGTTTATGTACTGTGTGAGTTGAAACTGGCATTTTTTTGTCTTGAAAGAAGCAACCATAAAGTGTTGCATGGCATTCAACAATACAGTAGAATACAAGTAAGTATCTTTACAGTTGTCAATGCCAATTTAATTCCTGACTAAAGGCCCCAAATTTGGAAACAGGAGTAGCATGAAATAAATTATAGCTTTGATCCAACCTCACTGCCTCATTCGTCATATTTGTTAAATGCTCATTTGGTATGGCTTTTTATTAAAAATATGATATTTTGATATTGCCAATGATCATTATTGCAATTTACTAGTAATAGCTATAATGTGTCAAACAACAAATTGTTCCATTAAACACCAACAACACACCAAACAATTTTATGCACCAGTTGAGAAACATCTGATCACCATGCAGCAAAAATTGGAAGTAAATAATTTTGTACTTCTGCTTGATATGGCCATGGGCATTCAAACAGATATTTTAAAGCCAACCGTCCCTTAAAAACAAATGTCCACAAACAAGAATCATTGCAGTGTTCCATATAATAGTGGGGTCTCAGGTCACAAACCCTACAAGGTCAGGTACATGGCACAATGAACAAAATAATTAATAGAAAATTTATAATGGTTTCGTGGGAGCAGTGGGAGTTGGACCCGTTAGAATTCCTTATTGACACCCAAACTCGTTCCCAGGTTTCTCCTCTTCCTGCCCCCTGAGCGAGAGAGAGAGACCCTGGTTGGATCTGGTCATGTGTGTCCGAGACAATTGAAGATGTTAGGGAGAGACCCTGAGACCAAGGTTGATTGACACCCTGCCTTGAAACGTATCTGGTATCCTGCAATCACTGGTGTTCAGGCATAGTAGACAAATAATGGGAAACTTAATTATTATGATATTGGACATGTTAGTCTGATGCCAGTGACTTGTTGAGCTTTGCAATCAGTAAAAATTAGTGGCACTCATGGCAAATTTTTCTAACACTGATTTCCAGCAATTTCCAGCACTTAAATACTTTCATGGACCATTACTACCAATCTTTATATGTTGTTACCTTCATAATGGTATCAAAGTTTTATCCAGTCATTGATTAAGAGGTTAAGAAATTGTGTGACCTCCATTTTTTGTATTAGAAAATAATAAATGAAATAAGAATTGCAATTTTTTGCAACATCCAAAAAAAAACTAATAATAATAAATAAATAAATAATGATTATTATTATTATATAATATGGCAGCGGCTGCAGGTCGGTCGCTCGCTGGAAAACCAGGAAGGCTAAAATGGACTGACAAGATGAATCAAGTTTTACTAGAATGCAGGGAAAAAGCCTTAAGTTTAAAAAGCTCAAGCAACCCGCCATGTTACCAGAACGGACGCAAGAAAGGATATATGCGCATTTTGAAAGATCTATGGGATGATGTGGGATACGTGAACTTGAGGTTATCAGCTCAGAATCTTCGCGACCATGCAGCAGCAATAACGGATGAAAACTCACAAATAAGTGTTAGAGGCGACTCTTCAACTGTTCTAGACGAAACAGAAGAGGTTGGTGCCTCTATGTTGTCACAAACCGAGGGTCTCCGACCCGCCCAATGTGAAGGTGAAAATTTATCAAACGTGAATGTGGTCGAAGGTTCGAATTTGCATATTTCTTCCGACTTTGCTGATCAAAGAGCTCCCCAGGGACGGACCGCTACTTGCAAGGATCAAAACACCAAAATTCAAATCAAGCCAAATCTGCCTGATTATGATGTGCTTCCCTCCGAAACAAAGAACAAAACTTCAAGCAGTATTAGTTGTGCATGTTTCTGTAATACTGTCAACGATGTTTACAATGAAATCGTCCACTACAGGAGGAATATATTCAATGTTCCATCGGGTCGCGCAAGGAAGAGTTTCATTGAAGAACTAACCTTCTGGATTAAGCAATTTAATTCAGACTCTGACTTGAACTCGGTCACTCTTAAAGCATTCATGGTGCTCCCAACTTTGATTTTGCAAAAACCATCCGCTACTTCCAAAAGCAAGGAACATAGTGAAGCAATAGAGCGTCGATTAGCACTCTGGAAACAAGGGGACATTGATGTGCTGCTTAAAGAAGTGAGGTTCTTTCAAGGGAAATTTGTGAATTCCAAGAAACCTAGAAAGGTTGAAGACATATCCAAAGCCTTCTCAAAGCTGGTTCTGCAAGGAAAATTGACAGCTGCAATGAAACTCCTAGATAACGAGAGATCGTCCGGTCTGCTCGACCTATCGCCAGATATCCTGCAAGGACTACAGGACAAGCACCCACAGGCAGCTGATATCACAGATGAGAGTTTGTTACATGGCCCAATTGATTATATTCCGCCAAATGTTTATGACCTCATAGACGAAGAATTGATCTACAACTCGGCAAGTAAAACCAAGGGCTCAGCCGAACCATCTGGAATGGACGCAGAGCTGTATAAGAGAATCCTGTGCTCTAACAATTTCAAGACGGAGGGCAAAATATTGAGAGAAGAGCTAGCCGTGTTCACAAGAAATCTGCTAAGGAAATAGTACCACCCATACTTAGTTGAAGCCTTTACGTCCTGCAGGCTTATCCCGCTTGATAAGAACCCGGGAATCAGACCAATTGGTGTTGGGGAGGTACTAAGAAGAATAGTGGGGAAAACGATCAGCGGTTTCTTAAAGGAGGAAATAAAAGAAGAGGCGGGTCCCCTACAAGTTTGCGCTGGTCATAACGCAGGAGCGGAGGCTGCGATCCAATCAATGAGTCAAGTGTTTGGTGAAGAAGGAACAGATGGAATATTGCTAATTGATGCTAGTAAAGCTTTTAACCAAATGAATAGGTCAGCGGCCTTACACAATATCCAGATCATGTGCAAAGAAATGGCGCTCTATGTTATTAACACATATAGAAGCCCATCTAGACTGTTTATTTGTGGGGGAGGTGAAATACTTTCTCGAGAAGGCACCACACAAGGAGATCCGCTAGCGATGCCATTGTACGCACTTAATACATCCATAATGATACAGAATTTGAGGGATCATTGCCCATTGGTTAAACAGGTGTGGCTTGCAGACGACTCAGCTGGAGGAGGGAGCATAGTGCAGTTATACAACTGGTACAGGCAATTGAGTAAGGAAGGTCAAAAGTTTGGTTACCTTGTGAATGGGACAAAGAGCTGGCTTATTGTGAAGTCTAGGGGACTCGAAGAGGAAGCAAAGAGGGTGTTTGGAGAGGAAGTCAACATAACGACTGAAGGTCAGCGCCATCTGGGAGCAGTTATTGCGTCGCAAGAATACAAAGATCAGTATTGTGAGGAGAAGGTTCGTGCATGGAAAGAGGAAATCGAACTTCTCTCTGAAATAGCGAAGAGCCAGCCCCATGCGGCGTATATTGCTTTCACAAAAGGCTACAAGTCGAAGTTCACCTACTACATGCGCACGATTGAATCGTTTGAAGTTTATGTCGATCCAATCCAGGAAGTGATTGAAGATTTACTACTCCCAACTTTGTTCGGTCAATCAGAGCCTCTCCCTAACGAGGTGCGCAGACTTGCAACCTTAGCAACGGGTCAAGGGGGTCTAGGCATTCCTGATCTGAAATCCGAGGCACCGCAGCAGTTTGCTGCCTCGAGACTAATAACCACCGCGCACGTAGATTCTATTACATCACAGAGTTCCATCATGGTGCCAGGAGAAAGATCTACGGAGGAGCTAAAGAGGCATCAACAATCACTAAAGAGAGCAAGTGCCAAGAGAAAATGGATAGCATTGATTCAAGCCTCTCCCCAGGCCTGCTGCGACTGGTTAATCAATCGAGGGAAAAGGGCGCAAGTTCTTGGCTGAATGCGATGCCTCTCGCAGACAAAGGTTTAGCCCTCAACAAGCAAGAGTTCAGAGACTCGCTACGCTTGCGTTATGACTTGCCCTTAGTCCATTTAGCAAGTGATTGCATATGTGGGGATAAATTCACCGTTAGTCACGCCCTCTCTTGTAAAAAGGGGGGTCTGTAGCGCAGAGACATGACGGTGTACGCAACTTGTTAACGGCATTCATCGACAAGATCTGCATTGTCGAAATCGAACCACGCCTTCAACCCCTTGACAACGAGCGATTTCATTTGAGGAGAGCTGTTACAAGTTCTGAGGCAAGGTTGGACATCAAAGCGGGAGGCTTCTGGGCAAGAGGAGTTACGGCATTCTTTGATGTTAGAGTTACGCACGTCAACTCCAAGTATTACCAGAGCAAGCCAACATCAGAAGTGTTCAAAGAGCAAGAAGAAGAGAAGAAGCGCAAGTACCAGCAGTGGGTGTTAGATGACGAAATGGGTTCGTTTACACCTTTAGTGTTTGGAACCAATGGCGGAATGGGAAACGAGTGTCAGCGGTTCTTAAAGCATCTCGGAGACAAGATAGCTCAGAAAGACACCGAGCCTTATCATGTTGTAATCACTTGGATCGGGACACAGATCTCGTTTGAACTCTTAAGATCGGTACATGCGTGCGTCAGAGGTTCGCGAACGCCGTTTCGTAGCAAGATAGAGCAATCATTGGAATGTAAAATAAATGTCGCTAGTGCGGATATCTGAAATACGTATATATGCTTTTATACTTAGGTCTTTTTATGGACACTGGTTTAGCCGTCATTAGTATAATTCGATTGTATGATCTTAATATCTCTGCATAATGGAATTCTTAATTTTATAGAATTTTGAACTTTTATTATTAATTATATCTTTTTCCTCTCCTTTTATGTAAGGTTAAGTTACTTTCTAATTTTTTTATAGTGTTTTGATGAATTAATTAGATTTTTTTGTAACAGCAGGTTGATTGTAAATAGGATTTTAATTGAGGTTTAGTAATAAAGATTCTTCTTCTTCTTCTTCTTCTTCTTCTTCTTCTTATTATTATTATTATTATTATTATTATTATTATTATTATTATTACTATTACTATTTCTCCTTTTTATTATTTCGGAGCACTATACACCTTATTCCAAAATGGCGGCCGCTCGGAATGATCTGGGGAGAGCAGCACGGAAACGAGGCATCGAGGGCCGGCGTGAAAATCTTGTGCTGTTTACATATTATCGTGAGCGATCATGCTTCAAAATTGCTCTATTCCATTCTGTCCTAATAAAATTTATGTGGAAAATGGTGTAAAAATCTCTTACCAGAAGTTTCCAGAAGACCGACGTGTAGTGTGTTCAAGCCGAATGGATTGTTGCCATACGAATGGATCTTGGATTAACTTTAAGTGAAAAAACACTCGATCAAGGGTATATTTGCGCCACTTCAAGTCTTCGGGTTATACTTGTTCGTTTGCTGGTCGCGAGAAAAGTTTGAAAACAACTGCTGTACCATCCGTCTTTCCGTAAAAGAAGTGTTCGCTCGTAAAACGAAAAGGACCAAAGCACAGTAGTCCGATCAAACGAAAGAGACTGAGGAAAACCTAAGCAACGGCTACGATAGGCGCCGGCAGCAGTATTCCAAGTGTGTCATTTGACATAGATTCCCGGGAAAACCAGGAATCTCCTGACCTACATGTACTGTCATCAACCAAGACATCGTGATTCAGATATTTCTCGTGATAGAGATTCTAGGGAGCTATCAAACGACTGTGAGAAAGCTATCCATGATCTGGACTGTGAGAAAGCCGAACTTACTGAAAAAATCCGACAACTGGAGGCGGATATTTCCAAGATTTACAATCGAAAGTATTTAGCGTCAACAGATGCATAAAGTCAGTTAAAGATTTAGCATTTTATTCTGGATTTCCCAATAGAGACATTTTCAAGAGTATAATTCAGTATTTAAAACTAGTAAAAGAAGGTGAAAACATAATTATTGGCATTCACCTTCTCATGATGTAGCAAATATGAATTAGAGAAATGATGAAAATGCCCCTGAACAAGGAAGACTAAAGCAATTTAAGCCTGGTTTCTAAAGGTCAGCACCACTTCAGTATTGCCCTCAAGGGCAAAGATCAATGACCACATGCCTGCTGATGTTAAGGTTAAATCTCCTTCTACCAGGGTCATAATTGACTGCAGCGAGCTCTGCTGTCAAATGCCTAAGAGTCTTCGTTTAAACAGTGATCTTTTCAGCTCGTATAAAAACCGGCATACCAATCCGAAGGGCTTATTGGAACGGATCTCACCTGGGGTGCCTAAACATTTAATAGTCAACTTTCCACGGGGCACTTTTTATTGGAACAAAAGGTCAAATGACCTCTGAGAAAGTTGTGCAAACACAACAAATTGTCTCCCTTCAAATCCACGTGGAGTGTGTGTCAAATGTGGTGTGTTTGTAAGCATAAGCACATAACTCGCGTACAAGCAATGACCGTTTATTTTCAGTTTGCTGACTATTTTGAACGATTATTTCCGATTTTCTGAACTACATTTCCGAGAAAACCAAGCAAATAAAATTTTAAAAGTTAAAGTTATTCCCGAGTAAATGTTTTTTTTCTACATGTTTGTAGTGTTGTAGTCAGCTTCCGTGGGCCCAGTTGCTCGAAGCATGGTTAGCGCTAAACCCGGAGTCTTATGATATTTATGTATGTATGCATGTATCTTAATCAACGAATAGCGCTAAACCTCAGCCTGAAAAGCTCTTTACCGGCTCAGTTGTAATATCCCGGGTATAGATGAGATTTTCGTCCGGGTCGACCAGAAGATAGTCGGTCTTTGCATTCAAATAATACTCATTCACGCAGTAAAAGAACGAAGCAAATGAGATACTTAACTGACCTTAGCAGCTTACAGGGGCACACAACGACAAGTTTCGGTAGATATCTGTTCGGTGAAGGGTAATTCGCCTTGCGCTTTCGGCGTCGATTAAAGAGTGCACTCGGATTTTCGTAACTAAAACGTGGCCTAAAATATTCGAAATTGGGAAATCATAGCCCCTGAAGTTTTCGGAAAGGTCGTAATTGCTGTTTTAGGCAGTCAAAAAGGTCAGCTACCATTTTCGGAAAGAAAATAGTTCCCTAGAAAGTTCGTGGAAAGTTCATTTCAGCTTGCATTTTCTCAAAGGAAGATTTTGTTCCCTAACATTTTCGGCCAGTTAAAATTTCAGCTAGGGAATCCGAACAGATGAATTTCTTCTAGCTTATGAAAACATCACTTTAAACAGACATCAAACACCATAACGCACCCAAAAATGCCTTTCTATAGCTTTTGGTTGATTTTGCTCGCTGGGTGCCCATGAGCTTACGCTTACAAAATTGCGCTTTGGTAATTACGTAAACCTTTACAAGAATCACCACCACACTTGAACCAAAATTTTAGTTAAGCATTTCTCAACTGATTAGGATCCCATCCGTTCAACGAACTGCCAGGTATGTCTTCAATTCTCCTGATAGATACTACGAACGCCATTGCTGTTTACATGCTTGACTTTGACGTGGCCCTCGATGCCTCGTTTCCGCGCTGCTCTCCCCAGATCTTTCCGAACGGCCGCCATTTTGGAATAAGGTGTATTTATAGTGCTAATTTTTATATATATTTTAAATTTTAAATTTATAGCGTCGAGTCATACTTTTTAAACTTTATATAGTACACAAAAGTTTTAACTGCTGCATAATAATAATAATGATAATAATAATAATAATAATAATAATAATAATAATAATAATAATAATAATAATAATAATAATAATGCTAATGCTAATGCTAATGATCTTCAACCTACTCCAGAAAGCCTGCTTGTTGGGCACAGCAAGAATCTTAAGAAGGTCCTTAGACATCTAAGGCTATGGGAAATAGCCTGATGATCTAGGCATACGTGACCACCAATACAACTAATGGTGTGATAAAAAAAATCCTCATAATAATAATAACAACAACAACAACAATAATAATAATAATAATAATAATAATAATAATAATCAATACTTGTATACTTGAGCCCAACATGGCTGACCACCTAGTGTACAGTGTACATCTTTGATATTGGACATCCATGTTATGGTCAATTGACACCTGTCAGAACAAGGTATCCGCTGACCAATATCGCGTGACCATATCACGGGCTTAGGTTTAGAACTCATCGAGGTCGGCTGACTTTTTGAAGTTGATCGCAAACCAGGTACTTGATAGGATCAAAGGCTCAAACCAGGTTAATGAAATAAATCATACATGAACTGCGGAAATGAAATCAAATGAAGAATGATCCTCGCAGTTGTGAACTCAATTTATGTAATTGCGAAAAGAAGCCTGAAAAAAAATTCAGGACTTCAACGGGGTTTTGAACCCGTGACCTCGCGATTACCGGTGCGATGCTCTAACCAACTGAGCTATGAAGCCACTGACGTTGGGAGCAGGTCAATTGTGGGTTCATATGTTCCCGTGAAAAAAATGACATTACATATGTTCCCGTGAAATAAATAGATTAATTGCGTTCACAACTGCGAGGATCATTCTTCATTTGATTTCATTTCCGCAGTTCATGTATGATTTATTTCATATATCATTCACACTCATTTCTTTCACGGGAACATACGAACCCACAGTTGACCTGCTCCCAACGTCAATGGCTTCATAGCTCAGTTGGTTAGAGCATCGCACCGGTAATCGCGAGATCACGGGTTTAAACCCCGTTGAAGTCCTGAATTTTTTTTAGGCTTCTTTTCGCAATTACATAAATTGCGTTCACAACTGCGAGGATCATTCTTCATTTGAATGTTTTTTTTTTTGTTCTGTGGTTTTGTGGATTGCGGTCATTTCCTGTTGACTGCTCTACGGACGTTTATGTCAAAAGTACAATTTTTCGAACTTACTCCGAGATATCTTATGCTACTTGTCTAATTTCTACTTGTCTAAACAAACGACTTGCGCATCGTATTCGTAGATACAAGCTCAGGGCAATTATGTTTCGTTGTGTTGTTGCTTTTGAACTACGGTCGATTCCTATCAGGTCGGTACTCCTGTTTTTCTTTTCTTTGGACATTTATGTTAAAATTGCTCAGCAATTTTTCTATCTGACTCAGTACGAAATACGTCTCTTACTTGTCTTCTTTCTCCATCTTCTCCCATGGGAGAAGCCTGACCTGAATCAGCAGGTCATGATCAAACACACCAATTTGTCACTTTCCACATAGGTACCTCCACAGGCTGTTTATGGTCAGCTGTGCGCGCACACTGTTTAACCGTTCGCCTTTAAATTTTATCAAACGTAATGTTAAAACGAACACTTGTTATCGTAACGCTATGTAACGAACTATTGTTATCTTTACTGTCACACTGATGATGACGGATGTACCGTCGAAACATGTACGAAAGATAAAGGATTACTATCATTACTATCATTATCATCATCATTATTATTATTATTATTATTATTATATGCTTTTCAAAGCTGCTGGTTTGTTGTTGCTATGGTGTATGTAAACTGTAATTCTAATTGAATGCTCAGAGAAATGTTTCTTCTTTTCTCTTGTTTTCGAAAAGGTACTAAGTCTCTATTTGTTTCAAGATTTCGACTTAATTATCTGTGAAAAATGCGTGGCTACCCCCAATTTTCTTTTCAATTTTCAATGGCCCCAGTGATAATCCGCGAAAAAATATCTTCGTATTAGGGGGCACCGTCCTTAAGGGAACCTTGAATATTGCAAATATAGGTTATCCAACGAAATTGCGACCTACGGATTCCTTCCGTCGAGTCTGAGAGATGACGGAAATTTGGCCCAATGAGAAATTAAATTAATTAATGTCTTGCGTGACAGTGTGGAACCTACTTTTAACAGTTTTTCAGAAAGAGAGAGAGAGAGAGAGAGAGAGAGAGAGAGAGAGAGAGAGAGAGAGAGAGAGAGAGAGAGAGAGAGAGAGAGAGAGAGAGAGAGAGAGAGAGAGAGAGAGAGAGAGAGCGAGAGAGAGATGGAAACATCATTACGTGACGTCTGGGCTAGTCTATGAAAAAAAAATGGTAGACAGAAAGTCATTATGAATATAAAGTTTATCTCATATCATTCACTTTTCTGCTCCTCAAGACTGTTTGTAGTCTTTAGCTAATGCTGGTGTGCTCTCGCTTTTTCTTACTGTGCTAATGACAACCAGGTCTTATCCACGGTATGATGGTATGACTGACATGTTTACTGTGCTTGAGTCACGTTTTGACATTCTGGAGTGCTAACTAGTTAAACAACATTTCTATTGAGACTAAGTTATAAACATTGTGCTATAATGGACGAACTTGTAAGCACCTGACTCTGACTCTTATATATGTACACTCCTTTCATTTTCTTTTCACAGAGAGATGTTTAACGGTTGCATCGCCTTGATTACGGCCATGATAACCGAGTCAGTAGCCACAGTGGCACTAAATATCCTGACCATGATCGTTTTATTAAGAAATCGCAGTCTTCGTAGGCGCAGCATGTACCTGGTGATCAACCTGGCGTTTGCCGATATGTTAGTTGGAGGTTTTACGGAAGTCGTGGTGTTGATTGAAATGGGCGATTGGGACTGTGGCGTTTGGAAGTATAACTTGCCCTACTCAGGAATCTGGCACTACATTATATCGATCATGATTTATTTGTTTCCTGTAGCTTCTCTGGCAAACCTCGCAGCGATTTCTTTAGAACGTATGCATGCAACGTTTCGTCCATTCAAACACCGTGTCATTAAAAATTGGGTTCTCGGAGTAGTTATTACGGTCACGTGGGTTACAGCTGGGCTGATTTCAGCTGTTATAGTAGTATCGCGTAATAATATTTATATTCCACAGTATAATTTCATGTACGTATGGTGTTCGTTCATATCAATTTGCTTGTTTATTATTTTAGTATCTTACACGTCCATTGTAGTGAAAATTTATCGTGGAGCGCATCCTCAGCACCATGGTACAGCCAGTACGGAGAGAAAAATGACCAAGACATTGCTTATCGTGACTCTGGTGTCTTTAGTGACATGTCTGCCATTTGCTATGTATAGTTTTTTGTCTCTCAATGCTCGTTATTCCCCTTGGTTCTTAGTATATAGTTTGGCCGTTCTATTTTTTGCGAACTCTCTCGGTTAATCCTATCTTGTACGCGATCAGGATGCCAGAGTTCAGAAGAGCTCTAGTCTCGCTCGTTCGAATACAGCAGAGAGTAGCTCAGGTTGAAATTCCTCTTCGTGTCATACCTGATAACTAGCGCCTTTAAGAAAACCGTGGAAAGGGCCTAATAATAATATTTTTGTGTGTATGTTAAACTGAACTCGCGGTCTTGATTTAAATTTTATGCTCCTAGAACTAAGAAAAATGGGCAAGAAACATAGACAGGTGCGAACAAAAATCTTGTAAATGGTACAGTCGAACCTCAATTATCCGGATTTTTCGATTATCCGGACTTGCTTAGCTGGTCCCAGTTTTTCATGGATATTAATTAACCATATTTAAGACCCGCAGCAAAACTTTTTCTCTTTAAATTATGTAATGAAACTCAGGGTTCAAACTGAATTTGTTTCGCTTCAAAACACAAATCTGTACGCGTTTTGAGCTCACGCGCGCCGTACTACGGCAGTGCATTTCACTGAGTGTTTTTCACTGAGTGTTTCTTGTTTCTAAGTGAAATTTTACGCTTCACTTGTTCAGTCATTCAGTTTTAGTTTTGGCTCATTAATATTCATATTTTCGATTATCCGGACTCTCGATTATCCGGACTGTTCAGCTCGGTCCCTACGAGTCCGGATAATCGAGGTTCTACCGTATATGAAAAGAGTGGGTAATGTGAAGTGTTACCGACTAAACTCCTCTCTAAAATTTACTGTAGTGACATGACTGTTTTGCATATTTGCGTATTTTTTGAAGTTATTTGCCTTAAGCGTTCAAAGGAAGCCAAGCAAACAATCAAACAAACGAACGAAGAAAACAAATATGAGTGATACAATGGTTCTAACAATCCTGTATTCACATATTAATATGATATCATTTCAATTTAAGTTGTTTAAACACGTGGCTTCGTTTACGTTCCTAAACATTAGGGGTCCAACGCACTTTATCAAAAAGTGCAGTTGCAAAACAATCTGATTCCTCATTTATTTCGTACAAGTGAAGACGGCTTTCAGTCATGGATGGAAGTAGACTAGCTAAGCACCACAACAGCGAGGTGTCCGTAATTTAAACAAGAAACGAATTTCATCAATTTATTCTTTCACTTGTTTACCCCCAAATGGTTGATCAGTAACAATTGATACTAAGAATGGCTAGGCCTAGTGCCTTTGATATTTGATGTCTTGTTCTGTAGTGTTTTTGTCAATCTAGGCTTGGTGATTTTTCGTCTTCTAGACCAAGGAAGACGAGGTTAGGGGGTCAACGACCCCCCAAAAAAGCAGTGATAAATAGAATTTAGAATCTGAATCTAAATATAAATATGTTGAATATTTAGTATTCGGCGAAAAACGTAAGTCATGAGGTACGTCGGCTAAAATTCTCCAAGTTGAATCTCTCGCAGTTTGGAAGGAACCAGAAAGACGTACTTACGTAAAGTAAGGAAAATTACAAAAACATGTGCGAACGATGTTTTTCCCACAAGGAAACTTCATACAGAGGTCTAGAGAGAGAGAGGCTACGCACGGAAATAATGCCTTCTTAATCCTTGTATTATACACAAGAGAAACCGAACATAGACCATTATTCTAGTCAGTTTCTTACAGTCGCAAAAAAATAGACAGTTGGTTCCATTTTGGTGAATTGGTGATTGACAAGGTGATGGGTTGAACTTTAGTGCGAAGCCTCCCGAATTGAACATTTATCGAGTAAATCCCTAGAGGGGCGTAATTATATCAACATTTGACTATTATTAAATATGATCTGAGTTTGTATAGCACAGTTCGCTATATCAAGATCATTAATTAATACGTGTGGCTTTCTATAACACAATTCAAATTAGGACCTTTGACTAGTTAGTGAAAGACTTCTGTAAAACCTGTATACAATGAGTTGCGAAGGCCCACAGAGGGTTTTATTCCAGGATAACGGGGTAGGGAGGGGAGGGAGGGGAAGGAGGGAGGTGGGGTTGTAATATAGATTCAGGAAACCCTTTAAGTTATCCGCTGTTGTAATAATCTCGATCTATATTGTAATAATTAGATCTGTAACACTACACCTTTCAGTAGTGGTGCTATTAGGAAGAATTTGGCAGTCTTTTTGCTTACAACTGGCAGAGATCCTAACGATAAAGGAATTATTGACTTGTCCATAAAACGTTTAATGTTATCCCTCGTTGTTAATTTTTAACTATAATCTTGAGCACGCAGTGAAGAGGCAATGACTAGAGAGATATTGCTAATTGGAGTATCAAGTACCCCCTCTAGGCTTTCGATACCATGTGCTTTCACTGATATTCCTTCAAGTGTTAGTCAAGAAGAAAAGCTTCGATCGCGATATTTTTTCCTCCGCCTCTCCCAGCCCTTGTCTTTTTGTGTTTATTAATTCCTTTGGTTTTGATGTTGTGTGCGATTCATCGTGAGACGAATACTCGTGCATGTTGTCAAATACCGTCGTTAGGCTTTGACTATTCGTGGTATGTCTCACCTCTGTGTTAGAATAATTATGATCGTGTGTATAAAGGTTAGTCAACTATTGCATTAAAAAGGTCAGCTTTTGGTTGCTGCTTGCTGTTGTTGGTTCGGATATTTCGAGCGCGAGAAGTGCAGCTTTATTTGCCTTACCACCGCCAGCACCGCTTGATATCTATAATTCAAACGCGGCAGAAAACTGGAAGGAATTTGAGCAAGCATGGAGAAATTATTCGGTAGCTATGAAAATGCATCAGGAACCCGAGACCGTACAAATCGCAACGTTGTTGACGGTGATCGGAGCCGAAGCTAGAAACGTTTTCTCGACGTTTACGTTTGCCGATGATAACCGCGACAGAATACATCCGGTGTTAGAGAGTTTTGCTGCTTATTGCCAGCCACTGAAGAATGTTCCTTTTGAGAGATACAAGTTTTACTCTAGATTGCAAGAAGCAGGAGAATCGTATGACCATTATCGGACAGTCTTACGACAATTGGCTGATCGATGTGAATTTGAAACCATTACGGTGGATCAAATTTTACGGGACAAGCTTGTTTTCGGGATTAAGGATTCAAAGGTACGAGAGAGATTGCTTCGCGAAAAGAACTTGTCACTGCAGAAAACTGATGAAATTTTTCGGGCGCACGAAACAATGATTCAACAGAAGAAAGTCGTTGGAGGTGCCAGCATTGGTGATACAGATCCAAGTGATGTAAATGCCTTTTCTAAGAAGCCTAAAGGAGGGAAAAAGTGGCGTGGTCGATTCCCCAGAGGCGCTGACTCCCGAGTGAAAACGTATTATTTCTGCGGGCGTATGCATGATGTGTCAAAGCGTGAAAACTGTCCAGCATTTGGGAAAAGGTGTAAGAAGTGTAACAAGCAAAACCATTTCGCGAACGTGTGTTTCGGATCAGTGCCTAAACCGTCGTAGCGAGGCACTCGTGTCCATTATGTGGAGGACGATTTTTCAGACGAAGTTTTTGGCTTACAGGAGATTTCAGCGGTGACTTTGGATGATTCCAAGGGAATGGGGGAAAGGAAGTAAACGAGAAGTAGAGTTCTCTCCGGTGATGGCTTCAAAACTTACAAAACCAAGATATGCATCTGACTTACCTGGAAGGAAGAGGAGGGGTATTGAGTCTCAATTTTATGATCCCAGACCAGCTAAGTCTCAGAAACTTGATGTTGATGGAATTGTAAAACTTAGACAAGATCTTCAGGAAATAAATGCCAGAATACCCTTTTCTGTTATGTTTCCAGAGGATAAGACAATTCCAACAATGTCTGTACTTGGTACTGTTGCTAAAGGTTCAACAATTCACAAGCAACTTCAGGATTACACCCGCCCCCAAATTTCGCTAGCACTGTATTCTAGTAGTAACTCCCCTGCTGATAAAGAAAATATGAATCCTGTCTTCAGTACAACCCACTCTATCACAGGACTGGACACCCATGTGCAAGCAACTGAAGCCAATTTTTAGTTGGTAATCATGAATTATTGTCTGCCCATTCACTCTCCTCTGTGTAGAATGAATTAGATGTAATACCCTTGGTATTCCCCCTCTAACTGCTGATAAGCTACAGCTACAGCAGATGTTTGATTCTCATGTTAATAACCAACAGCAAGAACTCTTACTGACAAGCAAAAGCAAACTGAAATGGCTACAAGGGAGCAATCAGCAAACCCTACCTGGTTTGAGGAAAAGCAAAACCAAATAACTGCCATTATCTGTACAGATGTCTTTGCTCATATGCAAAACAAAGGGTCAAAAATTCCACTAAAACTAATTAAAAAATTACAACAAAAGGAGTGCCCCACAAACTTGTCAGCTATTCACATGCTAAACAGCTTAACTACAAAAGTTAAGGATTAATTTCTGGCATTGAAAATGAACCTGTGGCAGCTGAACTGTATAACAATTTATTTCTATCATCTTTGCCAGACATCAAGGAGGTATCAGCCCGAAGCGAGCCGCACACCCCCACCCAATTTTTCTGGGAGTACCCACCCCCCAGGGGTATCAGTTCAAGAGATTGGTCTAATTGTAGACAAAGAAAATCATATTCTTGCAGCAAGCCCTGACAGAATTGCACCAGTAGTGTATACCAATGCTGACACTGAGCACAGAAATGTGGAGATAAAATGTCTTGAATCCAAGCTGGTTATGTCACCAGAGTCTGCAATTGAAGATCATCAAAAGGAAAGCAGCTTCCCATTTATGGAAAGAAATTCTTTCTTTGAAGTAAAAGAAAAGCATAAATATTGGTTTCAATCCCAGATGCAAATGGGGTTAGTGGAATACCACTGACTGACTTTGTCATATTCACCAATATGGCATTTCCAGTTTTGGTTCTCAAGGTTACATCATCATCAAGATGGAAGGATGAAATTCAGCCTAACTTAATTGCTTGTCTCCTAATAAAACAGTTTATGTCTTTAGACCTGTAAAATGTTATTGATGGAAAAATTAAAGATGACTTTGACAAAATGTCTGAAAAGAGCACAGGGGACTATCATGCTTCCAACATGTACTGAAGTATACAGAGGAGTTTGCAAGTTTGCAAGTGATAGAAAGTAAAAGGAATATTGTTAGCAATGAGAGAGATCCCATTATTTATGAGTCGCATGAGTCTATGAGTCATGAGTTATGAGTCAATGAGTCAATGACCGGGTCAGCAGTTTTTCACAGAAATCCTTCTAAATCGCGGACATTTTTTCCGTCACGACCTTGTGCTTGGAGAAAAGCATAGCGGACAATAGCGAGGGAATGGTAAGTGAAATAATTTGCAATGATTTGGTCATCTAGAAACTGAAGTAGGAGAGCTGTTGATTCTGTTATCATTCAAGTGTGTTCTTCAGTGTTTTAGCGTGTTACATTGGACGTGAGGCTGGTTTACACGGTGAGGTAAGCATATTAAAGCATAAAGAAAAGTATAACCATAACGATATTTACACTTGTTACATAAGCATAAGAAAAGTGACATACGCAAGCGCAATGAGCTCCAGAACGTTTCCAAAATGGCGGATGAAGAGGAACTTCCTCTCATGTTGCTGCTCCGAAGAAGAAAATTTCCAGAGTTTATAATAATATTCACAGAAAAATAATGTTCACTTACCACTACTAACACCAGCCGCTTCTGCAACATAATTCCAGCAAAGCCTTTACTGAGGATTATTCGTAGAGGCAGCAATATTTGCGAATTTCCCGTGTAGTGTGAAAGAGCAGTTTCAGCCGCCATGATAGTTGACAGAATTTGAATTTCGCCTGGCACCAAAAACGGCTGTTTCATTGTGCTTGGGCTTATGCGTTTACACACTTATTAATAATGTTAACGCGCTAAAAACAAGCATAAACATAAAAAAAATTTAAAAAAATAAAAAAAAAAAAAACGCCGGAAAATGGAAAAGATTGCATTTCCTTATGGTTATGCTCATGCTTATGCTTATGCTTATGTCATTCCTGGTTTACACTGTTTTATGCTTATGCTTATGTCACTGTGTAAACCAGGCTAAATTAACTGGTTTTCTGTTGTAGTAATTGGACATTTTAAAAAAAATCAAAATTCTAAATTTGACTCATTGACTCATTGACTCATTGAGTCATTGACTCATGACTCATTGACTCATGTGACTCATTGATACTTTACTCTCGCAATGAGAAAATGAAAGTAGTTATCTTCATATATTATCTTTGAAGATTTTGACTCATTATTTCTGAGGACTTGAATTTCAAGCAAAGGTTAGGGTGAGATTTAACCTCAATTCTAACCCTAACCTTATGTTTATTATTATTATTATTATTATTATTATTATTATTATTATTATTATTATCATCATTATCATCCCCTGTATTTTCTGAAATTACACTACATCAATTTTAAATATGAGAACCCCAGTTGTACAATAAGTAATTATAAGCATTATATATTCACTTTCACATATCAAGTCCTCCACTCATTGAATGAACCCAAAGCAGAGACGCATAATGAGGAACATCAAGACCTAAAACTAACACTCACCACCCTGATGTGAGAACTCATTGTTGCTTTAAACTGAAATAATTGGATATCGAAAATTAACTAACATTATGCACAACAGTCCAGATCTGATTTAAGGTCCCCAAAGCTAGAAAGAGGCAAGCCCAGATGACCAGTGCTTCAGATAAATGATTTCTGTTTTCACCTGCCTTGGTATCTGATGGACCCGCTGAAAAGTGATTCCTTCGAGTTTCGCGACTTTTCACCCTTTTTGACCTTTCAGAGACATCGTTATCCGGGACTGACCATGGTAAAATAGAAGGAACAGTGTTCGTTACAAGATCATGTCGTTTACTACCAAGACTTTTCCTGTAGTATTTTTTACTGAAATGCTAGGAGCAGCAAAACAGCGAGGAGTTTAAGGCAAATTTTTTGTCGCCACGCTACATTTCCTAATCCCAGATTTTTCTTAGGTTTTCATCCAAGGGAAAATTATGGTCGATTATCTGACCGATTATTACACAGTGCAGCAGCACAGCATTTGTGACTCCAATTCTTCGGGTTCTTTGAAGACGCCATAATTTGAACGATGGCCCTTAGGCCTCGCTTCCATGCAACTTCCGGTCTTAGGCTGAATCGGTGTATGCAGGGAAGTTGCCCGGCCGTCAAAGTCCCGGAACCTCACTGCTCTGCCTACAACTGTCCCAACAGCGAAGCAAAGAAAAAGAACCCAGACAAATACCCCAAAGTTTCAGATGTTACTTCCCACTGATTTCCACCAGATAACTGTAGTGTTTCACAATACCTGAAACATTCGGATTTAACCAAAACACGCACAGATTTAACTTGCCAGTGTAACACACGCCATGTGCTCACTTTAATGTCCCATAATTCCACTCGATCTCACATGATTACATCATCAATACTACAATCTCTCCCTTGTTTGGAATAAAATGTCCACTGTCCAACTTATGCAAAATAACAGCAACAAATACTTGAGCTTTTCCCAAATGGTTACTAAATCAAAGAAAAGTGTTCCAATGTCCAAGCCTTCAATCAGAACAAACACAACGACTATAAATGTGAAATATGACTCAGTCATGAAATGTGCATCTCAAGCGCAAGTTATTCTTAACCAAGTTCATAATCCTTGAACCTCTCTGGTAGACGATTGCGCTTGGGTCTCAACAAATAATGCTGAGTGGGAACGTTCTGTTCCTTTTCCACACTCGGTTTCCGATCGTGTGGTAATGTCTCTTGTGAATCACTGTCTGCTGGTTCCAGTGATTTGTCTTCCATGTACTTTTGTAGGTGAGTAATATTTCTCTTGTAGCGAACATCAGCAGGAGACTTAATTTCAACATGACTTCCTTGCTTGTTGACCACCTCATACGGTGTGGTTTCAAATGATGGGGACAGCTTATCAACTTTGGGTTTCTGTAGAAGCACTTTGTCTCCTTCCTTCAGATCAGACTCACAAGCACCTCTCAAATTGTCAGCATAGTCTTTGCCCTTTTGCTTTCTTTCACGATCCCTGTCCAGAACTTCACTGTCATTACTAGCTGAACGCAATTCTTCCACACCAGGTAGCTTTGAACGAATCTCTCTTCCAAATAACAGTTTTGCTGGGCTTACTCCAGTAGTCATGTGTGGAGTGCTTCTGTAAGCGAGTAAGAATTTCTGCATTTCTTTTCGCCAGTCACGCCCTTCACTGTGTGCAATCCGCATAGCTTTCAGTAGACTTCGATTCTGTCTCTCGACCTCCCCATTGGCTTGCGGCCATAAAGGAGTTGACACCCTGTGTTCAATGTTGTTGTCGTTGAGGTAAGCTTCAAATTCTTCGGACACAAATTGTGGTCCATTGTCAGTTTTTATTGACAGCGGTAGTCCATGAGTAGCAAAGATTTGTTCTAGACACTTGATCAGTTTGCCTGAAGTTACTGATTTGATTATGGCTACTTCAAAGAATCGGCTAAAGTAATCAACAACTACCAGCAAATATTCTCCTGTCGGAAGGGGTCGTAACAGGTCTGCTGCAAGGTCTTGCCATGGCTGTGTCGGCAGTTCAGTTCTCTTCATTGTTTCGGGGGCAACGGCTTACCAACAAGCTGGCAACCATGACATGTTCTACACCTCTGCTCTGCTTCGCGGTCTATGCCCGGCCACTACACCTTTGTGCGGAGTCTGCGCTTGGTCTTAACAATGCCCTGGTGGCCTTCATGTGCAAGTTCGAGGACTTGTTTGCGAAGTTTCTGTGGCATGACTAATCTCGTCCCTCTTAGCACCAACTTTCCCAGCACAGTTAATTCGTGTCTCACAGCTTTGTAGGCTGGTTCGCCAACAGTCCAATCACTGGTCAGCACACACTTTCTTAACACCATAATTTCATCATCTTCGGCAGATGCTTGTTCAATTTCTTGGATAGGTATGGCTTTGGGAGCTGCATTCTCCGCAACATATCGAATATATTCTTCTGCCACATTCTTGACTTCATTGGAGACTTCTTGGGTTAGACGAGACAAAGCATCAGCTATGTTCTGTGGTCCGGGGCAATACTTCACTGTGAACTCGTATGGTTGAAGTCGTAAGACCCAACGTTCAATTCTTGCAGATGGGTGAGATTTACTTGAATAGACCACTTCAAGTGGTTTGTGATCAGTTTCTAATTCAAAATGTTTTCCATACAGGTAAACATGAAACCTTTCACAAGCCCAGACTAGAGCCAAAGCTTCTCTTTTTGTTTGAGAATATTTTCTTTCAACTGCTGTTAAACTTCGGCTTGCGTAGTAGACTGGTCTCCAATTTCCATCTTGTTGCTGGACAAGAACTGCACCTAGTCCAACTGGACTTGCATCAGCAATAACCTTTGTTTTGGCATCCTTGTCATAGTAGGCTAGTGTTTCAGCACTTGCTAAAGATTCTTTCAGAGCCTGGAACGCTTCTTGTTGCTCTTCACCCCATTTGAACGTCACGCCTTTTCGTGTCAGCTGTCGAAGTGGTTCAGCAACTGTGGCTAGGTTCGGAATGAATTTCGCACTGAAATTCACAAGTCCTAGGAAGCTTCTCACTTCTGCTACAGACTCAGGCTCTTTGGCATTGACTACAGCTTCAACTTTGGATTCTGTTGGTCCAATACCACGTGTAGACAATAGGTATCCCATGAACTCTAACTGGGCCATCCTGAACTTACACTTCTCTGGGTTCAAGGTCAAACCCCTCTGTTGCAATCGTTCCAATAACTTCTCCAGCCTTTCATCGTGTTCTTGGTCATCTCTAGCATGGAGGATGATGTCGTCAGATATGTTGCGCACTCCTTCGCATCCATGTAGAGCTTGTTGAATGGCATGCTGGTAGATTTCAGGGGCGGATGTTATGCCAAACATCAACCTTTTATACCGATAAAGACCAGCATGTGTCGTAAATGTTGTGATGTCGCGTGATTCTTCACTGAGCTCTAGTTGATGATAACCCCATTTGAGATCTAACTTGGTAAACACACTGCTTTGGGTCATGTCCTGGAGGACCTCCTCAACGGTGGGAATTGGATGTCTTTCCCTCACAATGGCTTCATTTGCCCTGCGCATGTCGATACATAATCTAATCTCCCCCGACGGCTTAGGAACTACAACTATCGGGCTGACCCACGGTGTTGGTCCCTGTACCTTCTCAATGATATCCGTCTGCTCTAACTCATGCAACTTTCTTTCCACTTTCTCTCTCAGACTGAATGGCACTCGTCTAGGATGCTGAGCAACAGGGTTGACTTCTTTGTTCACATGAATTTTAACTTGGTAATCAGTTAACTTGCCTACTCCTTCAAAACATGCTTTGTATTTATCATCAATTTCTGGTGTAAGCACAGTATAAACTTGTGATCCCATTCTAAGCACATCTAACTCTATGGCTGTCTTTCTGCCCATTATTGGTCTGCCATCATTGGAAATGACAATAAATTCAGCAGTAACTTCTTTGCCAGCTACGTTTACGGGGGCCTCAAATTTTCCCAAAGTGTTCAGTGGTTCTGAGGTTCCATAAGGATACAATTTCTGATTGGTTCTCTCTGATTTGCACTTGATTCTATTTTGCTTCAATTTCTCCCAGGTCTTCTGATCAATAATATTACAAGATGATCCTGAGTCAATCAGAACTCCACTGAGAGTAACACCTCCAACTTGCATATCAACCGTCTCTAAGCTACTTGTTTCACATGACTTACCGAATTCCACAGTGAAAGCATATTCACCATCTTCATCTTCTTCCACACAGTTAACTTTTCTCCGTCCACTCTGTTTTCCAATGTCCTTTTTCTTCTGCTCTTGTTTATTCTTCGTTTTGCAAACTGAGGCAAAATGTCCTGCCATGTGACACTTTGTACAGGTTTTAGATCTTGCTGGACAATGCCTATCACGTGGAAAATGTCCGCTTTGACCACATCGATAACATTGCAGACTGTTCTTCTGATACCTCTTCTCTGATTCTTTGAATTTTCTGTCTTCTTTAATCGCATTAACACTCGCTCCCGACGCACCTTCTATCTTCTTTGCTTGTGTCTGCGACAACTCCAACGATCGAGCGATTTTCTGCGTCTGTGTCAATGTTAGTTGTTGTCCCTTTTCCAGAAGTTTTCGCCGAAGCTCCGTAGACTTGCATTTATCGATTATTTGATCACGTATTTGCTCATTCTTTGTAGCACCAAAATCACAATTCGCAGCTTGAGTACTGAGCCGTACTACAAATTGATCAACCGTTTCATGCTCTTCTTGCTTCATTTGACGAAAGATGTGCCTTTCGTATGGTACATTTACTTACGGTGTGAAATAAGCATCGAGTGTTCGAAGTGCAGCTTTGTAAACATCGTCTTCCTGTCCTCCAGGTGTACCTGGATCTGTCAGTGTTTCAAATATATCTTGAACCTCCATTCCTGCACAATGTAAAAGTAACGCCTTCCTTCGAGCAGCTGATGTGATCCCACGGCCATCGACATAAAATTCGAACGACTTTCGCCATCGCCGCCATCTTGGCCCCACACTCGAGCTATCTCCTCGACAATCAAATGCTTGTAATCCACGAGGTTCTTCATTTGTCGCCATAACTTTTCTTCCAACAGGCACGCCTTCACACTAACCCATCCTCGTCGCCAATTGTAGTGTTTCACAATACCTGAAACATTCGGATTAAACCAAAACACGCACAGAGTTAACTTGCCAGTGTAACACACGCCATGTGCTCACCTTAATGTCCCATAATTCCACTCGATCTCACATGATTACATCATCAATACTACAATAACGAAAAGAACACTATGCTCCTGGAATGAATGAGCGGGAGAGACGTCGCCAGGGTGAAGGTGGATTGCAGCATGTCGACTGGAAAGCCTAAGCGTTACTGTACAAGCCTGGGGTTACAAAGCATACTCACAAAGAAACAAAGGCAAACCCTATTCCTACGATATTTGATTTTTCCTAAACATCCCCAGCGAAAAGAAGCGAAACAAAGTCAAGATCCGGAAGAGAGACGATTAAGATGTGTGTAAATGTTTCCATGAAAGCTAAGCGAACCAGCCAATCGAAGGTCAGCGAGTGTTTGGATCTCCGTGAACCGGCTTTGCACCAAGAAGATCGGTTGAAACACAATGAAAGTATCATGAATGAGCAAATTAGTGTGATCAGACCTTGCTTGTATCACCTAGCTTAGATCATAATGAAAGTGTTGTGGATGATCAAATCGGTGGTCACTGTTCGTCTCAGCAAGAACTCATGAGTTCTGAGAAGATCAAGGACGATTTATTACACCATGATGACGCTGTCAAGACAGATTTAACGGCTGATAAAGTCATCAAAATGGAACAGGCTCACTTCAAATTACACGAACAGTACAGCGAAATGAATTAAAAAGAGAGTTGTTTATGGAGGACGTGCAACGAGACCATAATTCAGTCAAATTTACACTGGCTTATCCTCTCTCATGTCTTGTCATGTTATTTAACTTTCTGAAGCCTATTGCAAATTGCGTGAAATACTGGAATGGAACGAACAAGACTCAACAGAAACATACAGTTATAAATAAAACCGTAATAATAACTATTACAAGATTTGCTAATAACCTGGCCGAGAGTATTGACTAATATGGGTAAGTCAACATATAGATTCTCTAGTTCGAAGATATGGGAATCTATACTTCTCAGAATTAAGTGTCTGCCCTTTGACCATACTTTTAAGAAAGAGTATAATTATACCGTCTTCTGCATAATCAAACTTGATTTTGCTGTTGTTACTGTTAATTAATTTCATTTTGCTGTTTTCTTTTTTTGGCAACACAAATAAAACTTATGTAGTCTAACTTAGCTGAATATTTAACTTCTTGTGGTGCCATTTACTTGACCATGGCAGTGTCCAACCAGAAAGCTTAATGGCTACATTGTACTTTGGCCACTGCTCACATTATAAATTTATTCCTTAATGGCTTAACTCTCTTTATTATTGTCATTTCTTTACCATATAAACTGCCCTTATAAAATGCCCTTTATAGTGTAAATAAATAAAGAATTGAATTGAATTGAATAATTTTCATTGTTATATACCTAGTAGACTTTCACTCAACAAAACGAGTACTGCGATTGGTTGATTCTTGGTCATGTGCCCGTGACCATATTCAAATGTATCCCAATTGGGATACAATTCCGCAGTT
>JAEMWC010000669.1:312500-372500 GCA_016490735.1 Pachyseris speciosa
TATTACTGTTATATAGTAGTATGTTAACATCCCCATGCCCCTTGCATTAGATTGTGACCACACCCTATCAGGAATTCTTACACTTGTGACAGCATTGGATGATGAAGAATTCTTTTCAAGTTCAATACAAGATGTGCAGTATGCTACCTCACAAAAAGCTACATTAATTGGTTGTTTTGTAGACTTCTTTTCCCAACAGAGGTTTGTTATGATAAATTAGCATAAAATAACATAAATGGTACTTACATCTAATTTCTCAAGAATTGAAAACACTCTAGTCCAAGTTGAACTGTTGGGTAAGCAAGTTCATAGGAAAGGAATGTATCAAAAACGTAAATTTCACTTTTTCATAAAACATGCCTCCATCAGTCCCCTGGGCTATGAAAACTTCCCAGTGATATTCAGTAACAAACATTTGCTGACACAGCTGAAAATAATGTTTGTGGTTTTGTTTAGCTGAATGACTACAGTATTTTTGTGACGTTGCATCTTTAAACACAATTGTTGCTTTAATATTAATATGACATCTGTTATAGTTTCATCTGGTTTAACTTGTATGTACTTAAACTCGGTGTCACAACACCGGGGTTGCTTTCCTCTGGATCAGTAATAATGCCATCTGGGCTAGCACCTAAAAACCCATGGGTTTTACTTATAAAAAAGCCACATTTTGTAATAGTAACTCCTTTCTTCCTCTCAGTGTCCATCTTGTTAATAAAAGCGTCTGCAATGTTATCCTCATATTTTGTAATACTTCTAGCATTGCGGTGGACTGGGGGGTATTGCTCACCAATAATCCCTTGATTGTTTTGGATGGGCATGTGGTTGATTTGAAGCTTGCCACTCTTCGTGAATCTTACATTTAGAGGCTGTTAGTCGGATCTTGTGTCTAAAAGGGGGCTTCGATCGATGTTAACGGTCTATATGTCGGTCGACTCACGGTCGGCTGACGGTCGATATCTCGGTCGATGTATCCATCGAGCATCGGTCGAGTGTCGGTCCGGTAGCGGGCGAGTGTCGGTCGAGCATCGGCCGCTATATAGGCGACGTATCGACCGATCATTGGTTCACCTTCGGTTGAGAGATCGACCGACAGTCGGTCGCGATAGCAACGGCAGTGTGTCGGCAATATATTGGTAACCGTCCGTCAAGTATCGGTAAAGTATTGGTCGATGAATCGGCCGATACTCGGTCGACACTAAAAGGAACGTGGATTTTGCCTGCAACGGCAAAGTATAAAATGTCCGCGTCAAAAATATACAAGAATAACAAAGGAAAGACAAGCAAAAATGTGATAGGAAAAGAGGGTCCTCGTCAATCCGCGAATTAAGGGAAAACGCAATTAGCTAGTTAGCAAAAATCGCAAAATAACGTAGAATTCCTAAAGTAACAGCACCCGTTACTTTCGAATCTTGAAGGCAAAAGGGGCCACTACTTTCGGATAGCTCGCGTTGCATTCGGATGCTCAAAAACGCTTGCAATCCACAGCCGTTTCACATTAAGAGGACGCGTAACATGAAATTAAAAGGTCTGTTCATTTATGCATGTTTCTAACCGACCCACATGAACAAAGCAGATTATATATGCAACAGAAAGGCCTCAAATGTTGGTACTGAAGTGCGACAGGCAAAGACGGCCCTTCTCAAGCCGCGAATTAAGCAAATTTAGTAAAAGGAACAAGGATTTTGTTTGTAGTGGCAAAAAGCTTGTAATCTTTACCTGACAGCGAAAATCGCAAAATATAGAAAAGGATATAATAAGGAAGAAGAAAGGAAAATGACATAGTCACAAGAGCCCTCAGCAAGCAAAAATTTAGCAACCAAAGCAATAGTAAGTAACAAGGAATTGATCTGCAACTGCCAAATTAGCATATATAGCAACAAAGTTATTTCCTACAGTGCTAAAAAAGCTTAGTAGGAGCACAAGCAATGATTTTCAAAGAACGGGCTCTAGCACTCTAACCATAACTTTCTTAGTTTCTGGGACATGATTTGCTATGAAAAGGAAACAAAGCTGCCTTTCCAAAGCTACTAAGATTAGCAGAATCAACGACAACAGAATTGTTAACAGAACAGATATTCCCATAACAGGTAGGAGAACTACTCTCATCCAGCGTCACCTCAGGTGGAAACTGAAAAACAAACTGTTAAGTTCTGTAAAGTTCTGATATTTTTCGCGAAAAAACTGATACATTGCTAAGGTTTAAAATTACATCCATTTTGTTTATTACAGACTGTAGGTACTCGACGTTTTGTCTCAGTTGTATTCATATTATAAGAAAACTGAAACTTATTACATTGGAATAAGTATGAACAATGCAAATTATTCCCCTTAATACTATTTCTTAAAGTTTATCTTCCAAATTGACCAAGAGAAGTACAAAACCGTTGTACAGCAATTAGAAGGGAAAAAGGGCAAGGCGTCGGTCAAAGAAGTGGAAAGGCACTGTCAGGTGGCTTTGGGGATTGTCGGGCTCAAGCCAATAAGATGAAAGGAGAGGGACAACTGCTACATTTCTATCCAAGGGAAGAATTTTACCAAGATGATGAATAATGCTACAGTCAATTCCAAGCGTCATCATTTATGACATCTATTAGGCCCGGGAGGGGAGCTGTCATTTTGAAATAAACCCCTAAAGGATACTAATCTGGGAGTGGCCAAGCTTTTTTTTTAACCCCAAAAGAGACCATTTTAAAACATATTAGAAAAAACAGTTTTTAGTGATGAAACCCGAACGAGACCTTCTCGGCTAAATATAATAGCGTTTTACCCGAAATGTGTACCCATAACCGAGACGACAAGCATCAACGACCCTTTCATTTGCCAGTACCCCTCCCCCGGGGGAAGGGGGTCTATAAGGCGACAATTGACGGACTTTTAAGTAGCTTCCACTTGTTTGTCTGTTATTTCAACTCACGATAAGATAATATTCTCTTGTTCAACATCATTTAAAATTAACTATTTATGTAGCTCGGTTTTGTGCATTAACTTGAGCGCATTTACTAGAGCATGACACAAGTACCATGCGAGCTCTACATGAGTTTCCTTGTTTCTTGTTTGGTTGTTTGGTTGCTTGTTTTGAGACTAATGACATCCCGAGAACAAGAGAAAATAAGGTTTCTCTCTTGCCGAGAATCATTCATAATTTACACCTTATTCGATGGTTTAACAATAAATACGCGGGGATATTTTGCGAATTGCGTTGAAAACAATTTCTTTCATTGAAAACGAAATAACGATTCAAGAACGCCCTTACGTTTGTTTAGGGGCTTTAAAAGCAAGAAGGTATCGTCAACTCATAGATCAGATATTATGACAAAGCGTATTTTTGCAGTTCATTTTCAGCATCCGCAATGATGGGCGAAATTCTCTTGAATTTCCTTTGCTGACACGGAAAAGCTGCTTAATTTTTGAAGACAGACCTTTTCTGGCCTTTGTAAACTGTCTGTCCGTAAGTATGTTGTGTTGTTTTCCTTGTTCCCGTAATAAACTGTCTAAACTTCGTAAGATCGACCTAATCCATTTTGTTTTCGTACTTTTATTGTCTAGTGCTTTGTCAAGTTCCTGTTCTGGTATGTTTTTAAAGAGTTCTCGTTTCGTTCACAGATTTTGCCCATCAATAAAATGCCTTCAGGTCACTTTGCGTCTTTTTTTCAGGTTGTGTTTTTGTTTCTGTTTTTTGACGTCTTCGTTGTTCAGCTGTCCGCTTCTTTCTGTTTGTTTTGTTTCATCAGAGGTTTCTGTCTGTTCAGCTAAATAATTTGTTCGGCTGAAACGTCGTCGCTTAAAAAGTCAAACGTAAATGACGTAAACAATTAATTTCAAAGTTGGATAAGTCGTTGCTCTCCTTTCCGTCGATCCGTATTTGCTATGTTCTAAACAGGTTAAACCGGGACACTACCGGCATATTTTGGGCGTTCTCTTGACCTAATATGGGAAAATGATGCAATAGTGGATAATAAAATGAGATAACGGCAGACTTTTAACGGACTATCGGTCGTTATATCGATTGATTATGTTGGCCATCAACTGATATGACGACCGATATAGCGGTACGCTGTGTACACGAATGTCGATCGAGATAAGGACGAAGAGTCGAAAAAACATATCGATAGAATATTGGCAGTGAAAACGTAAAGCTTGTGGGATGTGGCTGGAGTGACAATGATATACCTCACAAATTGATGTGATTTGGTAAGCTGAAGCCACTCTAAAGGCACTAAGGCCACATGGTAGCGGGCATTACCCCTTAAATCTACCAAAGCAAAGATTGAGCCCAAGCATTAGCAGCCATGGACAGCTGTTTCGGCCTTGTTAGGCCTCATCACCATGGCATAGCTAATGCTCAGGCCCAAGTACCCACATATCCATAAAACAAGCAGTGAAAACGTAAAGCTTGTGGGATGTGGCTGGAGTGACAATGATATACCTCACAAATTAATGTGATTTGGTAAGCTGAAGCCACTCTAAAGGCACTAAGGCCACATGGTAGCGGGCATTACCCCTTAAATATGTGGGTACTTGAGCCTGAGCATTAGCTATGCCATGCTGATGAGGCCTAACAAGGCCGAAACAGCTGTCCATGCTAATGCTTGGGCTCAATCTTTGCTTTGGTAGATTTAAGGGGTAATGCCCGCTACCATGTGGCCTTAGTGCCTTTAGAGTGGCTTCAGCTTACCAAATCACATTAATTTGTGAGGTATATCATCGATAGAATATTGACCGATGTATCGGTCAGTAAGCGGTGAAATATCGCTGAAGTATCGGTAATGTGTCGGTGAAGGGTCGGTGTATTGCTATCTATATCGGCCGACAGCCACCTCGGTCGATACGACGACCGCCATAGCGGTACAACATCGACCGAGTCATCCCCAATTATCGACCGAGTGTCGACCGAGTAGCGACTGAGGCTCGGCCGATATATCGACCGCGATTCGACCGTCATATCGACCGAGTATCGACAGTTACCATCGATCGAGGCCCCCTATAAGACACAAGATTGTTAGTCTACCTTTTCTGTACAAAAACCAGTCAGATTCTTGACTTTGAAGCTTTGTTTTCTTTTTAATAAAACTAACCTCCCTTTTAGTGACGTTGATTTTTCTCTTTATTCCCTGTGCCTTTTGTTTAATTTCATGAACACTTGGCGGGGGTGGGGGTGATTTTTGAAAGGTGGTATACAACCCAAATGAAATGGTTCTTCCTCGTTCCCAGGGTAACGAGGCTGGAAATGGCTGTTCTTGCCTAGATGGGCTACCATGAGCACTTGTCAAAGGAACATCACTTGTACGATTTTGTTCTGTAATTTCTTCATTGGATTTAGTTTACTTCATTTAATCCAGGATCAGGTAATATTATACCTGCCAACTTTTTCTGAGTCAAACGCGTGAGATTTTGGTCTCCTCATGAACGGAATTTCCGAAAACGTTCCGGCGACTTCCGACGATTTCTTGAAGACTTCTGAACGCTATCGAAGATATTCCGATAATGCACATGTCATCGCCTTCCCGGTGAGGTTGACCTCCGGGCTAACCAGGAGGATTGTAAAATCAGTCGAGCAAACTTGAGGAATTTCCCTGGGGAGTTGGGGAATTTTGCATGACAAAGTCCCCTGGGTGAGGTGTCTCTCAGCAGAAAGCCCCCCTGACATCCTATACAAACTTATGTTTCCCCCCACTCCCTAATCTTTGATCGTGAAACAGTGACGTCCCCCCCCCCTACCCTCGGGCAAAGAATCCAATCGATCTCTTTGTATTCCCTCACATATCTCCCTGGTTGGCCTGGGGGTCAACCTCACGGTGAAACCGATGACATGTGCATAACTTCTGAACACTTCGAAGCTATTTGAGTTCGTTTCTAGTCCCTCAAATGCAAACTGAAACGCGACATTTTCAGTTTTATACGTTCTGATACATAGTTAGGACTTAAAAGTTGGGGCTCAAACTCGACATTAAGCGCCCGGTCGTTTGTTGGAACATTTAAGGGAAATATTGAATTAATGTGTTAAAGAACAAGACATCCAGATTTCTTAGTCAGGCGTGAGAAATTGTCCTAAATACGCGATGGCGACGTCTTTGGTCCGGGACAGGCGTGAGAGTTACGCATAATGCGTGATAGTTGACAGGATTTATAATACATGAATGCCTACTGCTGAAGGAACTGTATTAATTAATAAGCAGTTCTCGGAACTGTGCTACTAGATTGTCACTGTTTACAACTGCTTTTGGGCGTGGGTCATAATTCCTGGTCGAAGGCTTCACTGCCTTTTTCTTTTTCTTTCCGATCTCAGGTTTTGTGAAGGTCATGTGTTCTAAAGTACTAGCTTGGTGTTGTGTCCTCTTTCTTCTTTTCTACGCGTATTTCTCGCCAGTGCAAGTGACTGCTGTATTTTGTCGAAGAGTGTCTTCTAGTTCGACGAGTGCCGCCCCTATGTGACGGCAAGTCCCATCAGACCTGTGAAATGATAGAAAGTGTTAATTGTTAAACGATGAAGTGAAAATAATATTGCTTTGTTACGTAACTTGCGTATAATCACAAAAAGAACCGGTAGCACCCGCCAATACAAGGACAATGTACATAAGAAAACAACACCATCCTTGGATGATTATTTACCCATCATATGTCGGCTTGTTTCCTAATGGCGTTTTCTTTCGTTCAGTAGGTTTAACACAGGATTTTATGATGTGGTGCTCAAAATAAATGTTCTTGTTCCTTTGAAGATTGTACACATGTCCATCCCAGTGTAAGCGGTATCCTTCAAAAGACTTGTACGCCTTGAGGGATTCTTGGTCATATCCCTTCTTGTTTATGATATTGCAATACAAATCTCCCCAGGAAAAGTTTGGAGCATCTGGAAAATCGTTGCTTCGGAATGGAGCTTAAAAGGATTCGGGAATGTACCATATTTTGTAACCAACTTCGCGTTTACAACATCGCTGACCGAATCACAGTCACCCGTTAATTCTAAACCGAGCTTTTTCCGTCAGCTCAACTAGTTCTTCTTCTTCTTCTTCTTCTTCTTCTTCTTCTTCTTCTTCTTTTTTTTTTTTTTCTGTTGTTGTTGTTGTTGGAGACAGATATCCCTCGAGCCTGCAGGTAATTTTTAAGCTCTGGAACTTACCAAATTTTAATTTTTTTTTCTTTTAAGGCACTGCGCAGGTGCAGCTACTGAAAGTATATAAGTTTCACGACACCATGTTAGTTTCAAATGCATTTCTATCTGTTTCAGAGGACTCACGCTAACGGGTTGAAAGTGGTTGAATATGGTTTCATTGTTAAATATGTGTTATTTTTGTCTAGGACTGAAACTCGTATTTTATCTCTCGACTGGATGTAAATAGTAATCAGCGAGACTCGTTTTGGACGCAAATTAAAAAGTGCTTGAATTGTTTCTTAGTTTGGTTTGCGAGCGAAAGAGTGTTTTTACTTCGCTTGGATGACTGTTTTTTCTACGTGCCTTAGCATTCTTGAGAAAATTTTGCGCTTACGTTATTAACACGCAATTGGAATGAGTCCTCGTAAAATTAAGGGTTAATATCACTTGGGTTTTTGCAGAAGTTGCTGAAATTGCCCTCGTCGCTGCGTGACTCGGACAATTTCAGTAACTTCTGAAAACACAAGTGATATTAACCCTTTACTGATTTTTCATGCTGTTATTTGTGGTGTTACTCGCAGTAGCATCTTCCAAATCCATTAAGGCTAACAGCTCGTTTTCATACTCGTTTTCTAGATCGTGCAAGACGTGTGACTCAAAATAAAACCAAGGGAAAACTTCGGAAATTTTGTTTGGGTCGATGGCGTATGTAGCTGGCCGTGCATCTGTACTCTCATATAGCACGCTGTTTTAACCATTCAGAGCACGTGTTATATCGAAACTTTATTAATAGTTCATGTTAACTACTTTGCCATTCACTGAAGCTTTAGACCGATCGAACGGTAGTAAAATGACCTTAAAGAAAGCTTGGGGAGCAGGGTTGGCGTAGTGGTGAGAGCACTCGCCTTCCACCAATGTGTCCCGGGTTCGATTCCCGGATTCGGTGTCATATGTGGGCTGAGTTTGTTGGTTCTCTACTCTGCTCCGAGAGGTTTTTCTCCGGGTACTCCGGTTTTCCCCTCTCCTCAAAACCAACTTTGATTTAATTTGATTTGATTTGAGATTTGTAATTAGTAGGCGAAGAGCCACCTTGTGGAAGTACTACTAACTACTACTAAACATAGTTCAGAGAGCTCAGATCCAGTACAGAATAGAAGGAACAGAACAGGTAATTAGTGATTGCAAATTTCGATGTCTTATGTAATATAGATAATTTATATCATCGATTTATTTGACTGCAATTTTGTCCTTGTGCTTTAAAAAATGCCGTTTTTCCCCGGTGTAACACGGTCCTAATTATTTCTGATTTCTTTTTTTTTTTTTTCTTTTCTTTTCTATCATCATGCCAAGGAATGGTACGTTGTTGTTGTCGGCTAACTCCATCGTTAAGTGTATGGATAAATAACAGTCATTCCAAGTTGCCAAGATGGCTGTTGCACTTGGAATGTCTGACACTGAAGATATTGTGTCATCTACATATCTGCTGTAAAATGACGGTAGCTTATGCCACTACACGAAACGATTCATATCCAAGTTGAGAAAGTACTTGCAAACTATTGGTTCAATGTTACACACAAACTGAATATCAGCAAGTCCGATCTCGTTGAATTATTTCAAGTAGCAACAAAAAAATCAGCGCTAGCTGTTTCAGTTCAATGGAAGGCGCTACGAACAGGTTGATGGTGTTGCAATGGGTTCACCCTTAGGTCATCTTATAGCCAATGCCTTCCTATGCTCTATTGAAGAGAACAAGTCGAGCGTGAGAACGGCACTTAAATCAACTAAACCAGATTGTCGTGAAAACAAAACGCTGTAACTGTATCAGTACCGGCAAGCGAATGGGATAACGCAGCTCAGCCATGAAACAAAAAACAAAACAAAACAAAACAAAAACAAAAACAAAAACAAAAAAGAACAAAAGAAACGTTTTAAGTTGTTTAATCGGTTGTTTGACAGAATTCAAATATTATTAAACACGATCAAACACGATGCACGCAAGACGATGAAACAAAACCAAACAAAGTGGTCAAACGGTAAACGTTTAGGTCGCCAAACTAAACAATATGTTTACTTTTGTCGCTTATGTGTGTTTTCGGTTTTCTCGCTCATTCATTGTTCCTGTTTTAGTCAGTTTTGTTTGTTGCTGTGAAGCTTATACCGGCAACTCTAGTGTATTTCGGGTCTCAGCGGGTTTTCTATGGGTGACTATATGTTGTTAACGTGGGTGGCGTGCATATTTTTTTCGTGGATACGGGGAATGTTTATAAGCGGCTCGGTTATTTTTGTTCAGAAATTGCATCATGCAACAACTGCAGGGGGCGGAGGCGTACCGCTGGTATTTGTTTGGCGTTTCTATAGAATGTCAAAGGTGATAATTTACCAAAGCAAAACAATAGCTGTGAAATGGTGTCAAACCTCACCTTGGATGGGGTGACGAAAAAATTGTTATGGAAGGCAATGGGTGAGTGTTCACCAGAAGGGGAAAAATTTATTATGGAGAATGCAATGCGGTGAGTGTTCACCAGGGGAAAATAATAATGTTTGAGAGTTCACCGCCCCCCCCCCCCCCCAAAAAAAAAGGGGGGTATGAGTTCACTAGAAGGTAATGGGTGAGAGTTCACCGTGAACGGGAAAAAAAGAGCGTTGGGGTGAGAGTTCACCATGAGGAAAAGAGCAGTGGGGTGAGAGTTCACCTTGAGAAGAAAGAGCAATGGGGTTAGATTTCACCATGAGAAAGGGTAATGGGGTGAGAGTTCACCATGAAGAAAAGAGCAATGGGGTGAGAGTTCACCTTAAAAAAAAAGAACAATGGGGTGAGAGTTCACCATGGAAAGAGATGTGAGTTCACTATGTAAAGGCAATGGGGTGAGCGTTCACCATGGTAACAAAAAGAGCAATAGGCTGAGAATTCACCATGGCATGGCACCGTTTGCTTTATTCGGGGGCTGTTGAGTGGCTTGTGAGGGTGATGTTGTACATTAATTCAATTTCCCCTTCTTATTATTCTAGACTTTGAAGAAGAACTTTGCTGGCCTCCAAAAGTCACTTGATGAGTTGACATTAGGCTCTTAGTGGCTACCCTGTAATAAGGAAGATCTTGGATTATGTGGCCCGGCCGCTCTCTGAGTTCAATAAGTATGAGGCGATAGACACCCTAGAAACCCTCCAGAATACATCCCGGGATAATCAGGATGAGAAACGTGAATTTTACCGTTTGGTGTACCAGACAGCTAGAGGGAAAGTGGACCTTCCAAAAGAGCACTTCCGGGCTCTGGTTCTACGCCTTCTAGGGTATAGAGATCACACTAAAGTGTATGAAGCTGTCGCAAAGGTGGAAAATGTGATGGGCACAGGGGGCCCATGGTCTGGTTCGTCTCACCGTGGGCGTAGTAGGGATATTCCGTACAAGGGGCGTGGCATGAGAAGTAGTGCTCCAGTCCAATGCTATTTTTGTAGAAAGTTCGGCCACATTACGGCGAGGTGTTACGCGAGGAGGGATATACAGCAAAGGCCCCGGCGACCCGTGGTCGCACTAGGGACAATAAGTAATTAAGAATCTGGAATTAAATAGAAGCAAGGCGTGTGTTCCAGAAATACGTACATATTCTCCTTCTTGATTGTGGCAAGTACAATAAAATGGATCTTGGAGTTGATTGTTGTTTGATTTAATGCGATGTGAGGCGTCGTGTTAAGTTAACAAAGTTTCACATGAGGTGTTCGAGTGAGCCACTAAACATTTTTTTTGTAATTTATTTATTGAATTATTTACATACAATACAGCCAGCCAACCACATAACTTGCACTACAGATACTTACACAACTAGAATACAGAGAATTTCTACTTTTCTATACATTGTTTTTTCAACAGGGCTAGTATACATACAAGAGAGAGAAATCATAAGTAATAAGCAAGACGTAAATAGAAATGTAAAAGGAAGTAAAGTAGAATAGGCACATCCCTCAAGACAAACGTATTTAGTGCAGCTCATGTACATAGTGTTGTCCATTTTGCTCTGAATTTCCTCAGTATGTTATTTTTAAAAGCAATTGTACGTTCACAAAGGATCTTTTCATTAAGTAACAAGCTGAGGATCTCAAATCTGGGAAAGGCTTTGTCTAACCACGAAAGAAAGATGTGATATTTTGCAATAATGACATAATGATTGAGGGCTAGACAAGTATTTCATTCAGGGTGATAACCATATAAAATATCCGTAGCGTTTAAGGTGACATTTTCCGATCTCTTTTCATTCCACCAGCTGATTGCCATTTGCCAAAAAATTTGAGTACTGGGGCATTCATAAGAAAAGTGAAGTAAATTTTCATGGGGGTGGTTACAACGATAACAGCTGGGAGATTTTCTCAGCTTCAATTTGTAAAGTTTGCTATTAGTTGGTAGAATGTTATGTACCACCTTATATTGAAAACATCTTAGTTTATTTTCCATAGTGACCTGAGCCACTAAACATATGCATAGCAGAGGAGTGAAATGGATAAATGCTTCTATATGTACTTAAATGCAATACTCTTTATTCTCTCCCTTTTTGGATTTGCCCTTGATGCGAATATCCCTTTCTTCTCACTTTCCCGTATTTTACTTTGTCTATACTCTGGTCACAAAGAGTTGAGAGTTTTGAAAACGGGGTATCTCAAAACCCTCCCGGTCATACTGGGTCAAAGCTCTCCTCTCTCTGCTGACTTGTACGGGTTTTTTTGTACATCTGAATAAGATTCCTTTTACCTCTTTTCTTTTCCCCCTTTAGGCGATATTCTGGTCATGGGAAAAGATGATAACTTTGACAACTTTATCGGTAATGATTATGTTTGCGCAGGTGCAATACAGTGGGTAGACATAAGGGGAAACCCCGTATCGGTCAGCATTGAGTTGACAGGAAATGACCAGCTGGGGAAGAAAGCGGAAATCTGTCCTATTCGAAGCATCGGGCGTTATATGGAGGTGACGCGTGATATAAGGATGGATTTAACATGCGGTTACCTATTTCGTCAATTCAAACCTGATTGGGGCATAAAAGACGCCCCTTCTACTTCCTCTGCAGCTGAATCACGCTTAAAGGGTTACTTTAAGGAGATGAATGCAGATAACGGCGAGACGCTCCATGGTTTCTGCTCCGGCTGTGCAATCACTCTAGCTCTTACAGTTGCGGATCTGGCCGAAATCATGGATAATGTTGGTTGGACTAGGCGTCACACAACCCTATAATACATGCAGTTAGCGAAAGTCTTAAATCCGGCTGGAGCCTCTGCTCGGCTGGCCTCGAACATCGGTACGGAACCGCCCTGTTTATGGCAAGATATTAAGCAGATGAAACGTTTTGTGTGTGCATTCCCTGCAGTCAACCGCGGGAAAAGATCTTACGAAAAAGAGCATTTGTGAGGCTAGGCGAATAATCCCTTTACCGTACTTGGAGAGCTGGGTTTCGGTTTAGTTTTAGGGAGTTATGACTTGGTGTTGGGGCTAACTTCTAGGAGAATCTAGCGATGGTCTCCTTTAATCGGTGGTGATTAGTATTGGGGAGGAGTAAATCGTAAGCCTGGTCGACGAGATCAAACTGAAGGACTCTATAAGGAACGGGAGCCAAATTTATCCCCAATCTTATTGCGGTGCGACAATGGACGTAAACTATTCCACACTGCATACATTAAAGCAACGCATATGAGATCAGTACACGTGAATAAATTATCATTTTGGCTCAACTGCCGTACGGTGCGGGGATCACGCAGGTGCGGGACAATTGATGCTTGCGGGGAGGCCCGGGGATTCAATGCTAGATTTGTTTACCCCACCCACCCACCCTCCGGTCTCACACTGTGAACGTTTTCGGATCGCTAAATTTATCCCCAGTCTTATTGCGGTGCGACAATGGACGCAGTGTGGAATAGTTTACTACCTGAACGCCTGGAACAGGGTATAACTCGTGGAGCCACCGCCTGGCATCCATTTGTGATATGCGGTAAAACGTATCTTGGTTGTGCCAACAGGAGCACCGAGGGGCAGAACACGCAATTCGTGATTTACCAGTTTTCTGGGTCACAATTCATCGAGTACCAAAAAGTTTCAACCCAAGGAATAACTGACATGACGCCATTTGTTTACAAAGGTCAAACTCTCTTGACAATTTCAAGCTTTGGCAGCATCAATAGCCCGTTGTATAAATGGGTTTAAGAAAAAACATTGATCTGTTAAACAGACCTAGCAGCCTTGATAAAAATCCCTAAGGTCACCAAACGCAGTTGGTCAACCGGTAGTAGTTGAAGGTATATCAGGCGATTTTTTATTGGAAGATGGCGTGCTAGAGCAACTACAAAAGTTAATACAAACCCACTGGGCCGGGTGCGGATATTATATGTTTCATGCTAGTCGGTTTCAAAAATCATCAATTTTTTTTCTTATTCAATACGTCAAAGACTGTCATTTTTTTTATACACTACTATTGTATCTTCTGTAAAGTGACGTGTTTTTAGGTGATTAATTGTGTGACACTTTCTGAAGTGATGCTGTGACCGTTACAATAGGTACGGTTACAGTAGATCTTTTGCCCATGGGGAACCTTAGGGCTATGGCTTGGGTTGGGCTTACACGCTGATAAATTACCCAAGGGGGAGGTAAACGTCACGTGGTTTCCCTGCGTCTAGGAATCACTGTGTTTGGTTGAGCCGCTTTGGGGTCTCGATCTGGAACTCCCATGGGCAATTCTGGACGTATCCATGGAAATCACCTGGAGGCAATTACACATAAAACATTGCTTTCGCGCTGGTAAAAGCTATTTACCTATGGGCAAAATGGCCAGTGTAACCGCACCTAATTTGTCTGCGATTCTGTCGCATTATTCCATTTATTAATAGGATCGTAGAGGAATTATCTTGAATATTGAAGCTGGTGCTATATAAAGCCCATTTGTGGTGCAGAGGATCAACATAACCAGATATAGTCCAGTTTATCGGCGTTCTTTAGTTCAATTTGAAAGTAGCAGATGCTAAGTCAGCAAACTTGTGAAGGCGAATTTTCAAGCTAGGTAACTTTTCAGTTCGACGGAGTCACCTAAAACGTCAAAGAAACAGCGTCCATTGTGCAAACTGTTAACCCAAAATATATCAGTTGTGTCACTAGGTGATCAGTTAATATAGGAAATGCAGGGGCGTAGCTAGGGGGTTCCTGGGGTGCCCCGTGACTCCCCTTATACGCCTTTTCAAACAAACAACCCACAATAGTTAGGTGCCGAAAACGCTGTGACGATAGGTCAAATTTCAAAGGCCCACCCTCACGCAGTGTGACCCCCCCCCCCCCCCCCACCCTCGCTTTGGAAATTCCTAGCTACGTCCCTGAAATGGCTTTAAGTGGCATTTCAGGTCCTTGGCAAGTTAGGGTACCTGATCAGTGCCAGCCACTTGCCGCAGATTCAGCTAAACTACAGTTGATGAGACAACTCAGTTTTAAATAATAATACAGGGCTTAATAAGTCGTTATTAATATCTAGACGATTAGAAGTCCAAAGACTACTGCAAGGTTGTTACAACGTACTATATTTGAGAACAATATTTCTGCAGGCCAAACCAGCCTTCTTCAGGTTTAGATGTCACTAAATTCTAACAATAAAATAACAATATATTTTTTTTGGAGGATGTCGCAATACATGGGTTGGGCGGAAATGACGTTTACACGACGATGCAAAAAACAATTAAAAAATTCTAATAATTAATTAAATAAAGTAAAACAAGATTAACCTGCGAAATCTATAAGAAATGATTCTCTGGCTTTTCTGATTGAATCACGTGAGTAGTGGATTAGTTCAAGTGGGATATGCTGCATATCAGTGTGACAGTGGTTAGGATTTGAGAGAAATGTTCGGAAACAGTGGTGCGGGGTTTGGATTTAATGTTAGTTTTGTCGACTGGGCGTCTGTGTTCGTTGAATCTGTCTTTGAGAAGTCGCTTAGTTTCACCTATGTATTGTAAATGGCAGCGGTTACATTGTATCATGTATATTAAATTTTTGGTGTTACAGGTTATGTCTGAAGTAATGTTACGGGTTACGTCTGTGGAATAAAATGTATAGTCATTAAGACCTTTAGTAATGTAAGGACAAGTGGCGCAATCTTGTCCACAGCGAAAAGAGCCTGGTGGTAAATTAGTACCGTTAGGAGCCGTGACAACAGGTAGTTTTGCCTTAACTAAAACGTCTTTAATGTGTGACACTACTGAAACTACTGACGTTCTTAACAAACTCTCAAACCTCGGTACTTTACCTAGTAACGCCATACTTGTCACTCTCGACGTTTCATTATTGTACACCAACATCCCACACAACGAGGGCATTGATGCTTGCTGTCATTTCCTTCATACTCGCACTGACAAACGTATTCCTACTGAAACACTTTGTGACCTTTACGTATGATACGTACCATGAATAACTTCACATTTAATCAGCAGCACTATCTTCAGGTCCATGGTACTGCTATGGGCACTAAGATGGCTCCTTCATTTGCTAACCTCTTTCTCGGCATTTTCGAAATTAACGCTCTTTCTAGAGCTCCTTTCCAACTTCATACTTGGTGGAGATTCCTCGATGATATTTTTATGATTTGGACTGAATGTCTTGATCATCTTAAAATATTCATCGATTATCTCAATAACATTCATCCCACTATTAAGTTCACTAGTAGTCACTCATTAACCAACGTTCCTTTTCTCGACGTCATGGTAACTATACATAACGGCACTATACAAACTATCATGCCGTCTGCTGAATGCCTGAAGGCATTGGGTGATTTTAATATTCATGCGGCTTTAGTAGGCAGGGTACGTTCACAGTGTGTTAATTAATCACAGGCAGTCTTTTTGGTAGGAAAATTATGGTGTACACTGTACAAGTAAGTAATCAACATTTGGATACAAAAAATGAATATTAATTTCAGTTATAAACAGTTGAAGTACTAAAATAGTGAAATACCATTGAAACAAAATACTGTCTATCAATAAGGTTAAATATTGCATCTTTACTTAGTCATTCCAAACTTCCCTCTGATTTAATGACTACTTATTATTGAACAGTGAGGTCATTCCGGGAAAAACTCAAACTGAGGCCTTGTCATATTGGCTGGACGATAGCAAGGTCAATTAAGCAAAGTATACACAAGTGCAGTCGATACCTGAGTACAGTCAATACTTAATCCTTCCAGTCTTCCCTCTGAATTTCTTCCTTCTTTCTTTGTTCACATTAAAAAGTCTTTTCTTTAACAGATGTGAAGATGTTTTTGTTTAATATACTTGCAGCTCTTAAAAGAGACAGTATAAGTTACATGTACTCTTTAAATGGAGAAATTCCTCTCTTTTTTAGCTTTAGGAAAACAAGGTAAAAGGGATGGAGAGGCGTATGATGTGGAATTCCGCATCATACATCCTACCATGACCTCCAGTAGGATGGTCTTAGGCAACATTGTTTCAGGTGTGTTCATTAGGCTTTCCAAATACTTGTGATGTAAACTAACCAGGAAAGATGTTAATGCTATTACAGTGAAGGTGATTTAACCATCAACATGGACGCTCCTTGTCACTGTTGATCCACTTACATGCTTTCAAAATAAAATATTGGTACAAGTTCACAGCCAAGTATTTTAAAACATTAACCATGAGATTAATATTGATGGGTTGGCATGACAGATGGAAAAACGTTTAACGTTTCAAGGCTGCCTAATCCATTTACATGTAGAGCACATGAATTCATTGGGTGTCTGGCAATGTGGTTATCATAAGCATTGGTTATTTAATTATAATACTTTCATCTGATAGGTCAAGAAAGGAACTTCCTAGAGAAGCTGTTAAAAGCAGTGGAAGAAGCCTGCCAAGCAGCTGCAGCTTTGGCAGCTCACAGGTAGGAATGATTAAAATTTCAATTAATCAAAATTAAAACAGATCAGTAACTGTTCTGATTAGCATCTCACAGCTTGCATGTTGTCTGGCAAATTTATTTATTTCAAAGGACATGTACATGTAACTTTTACCAGGGCACTCATACAAGAGGACCGTGTTTTGAAAAGGAAGCAAGAAGAGGCTTTGCGTCTGTCTGTAGGTTTATTGAAGTGTTTCTTTTTATAGGGAAGAATAATAGTCACAACAAATGAATGCAGGACAACTGGTGCATTATTTTTATCCAGTATTTGTTGCTTAGGAAGAAAGTGCAACTGGATTAGCTTTTTTAACTACATATGTTTAATAGCTTATAAGCAATACAATGGTTCAAGAGTTTTCAGATGCACTGTAGTATAAAGGAATTTCTAATCCCTCCCCTCTCTCCACCCCATGATGAGGATGAGATGTTTTCCGCAATCATTAGGTAACATGTCTTTACTTATTTTTTAGTGAAGGAAGGCAATATTGTGGTGTTTGGTCCATTATAAAACCAGATGTTTGAAGCATCCTTTGCACTAATGTTATCAGCAATTAAAACAAATAGCAAATTTTTCCTTATTGCCAACCTTGCTTTTAATGTGACATTTAGGAGCTAAATGACAGACGAAAAGCTCAACGGGTTTGTGAGACAAATTCCCAGGTGAGTGCTAGCCTTGGTTCTTGCAATCCGTTAGTGCATCATTGTCATAGCCGAACTACATGTACACATGCACGTACAATCGAACCTCCACTAACGGACACTTCCCGTAAGAGGACATCAAATCTGGGTCCCAGCGATTTCGCCTCTCCAACACTACATTCTTAACCTCCCGTAAGCGGACACCTCTAACAAGCGGACGCGGATACCTATTCGGGGTCCACAGAGTCTAAAATAACCTCCCGCAAGCGGACAGTAAACAACCATCAAGAAAATTGCTAACGAAATAAGTTCGGTTGTAGTGGTTAAATAACGCACTGGTCTAGACAAAAGAACAGACGTACATTCTATATGAAGGTAACATAGTCATTTCGATTCCGGATCCGATATTTTTTTTTTTTTGTTCATTACAGTATTTCAGAGTTTTCCTTTTACAACTTTTCTTCGAAGAGTCGCACAAAATTTGTCTCCTTGCAATTTAAACTTGCAAGAGCAATTCCAAACTATACCCTTCTCCTCCATTTACCCGCTTTCCGCATTTATCTGCTATATATTTCATTCAGATGTACTTCTTCTGTTCAATTCTGTTCACCTCCAAAACATGGAGGATCGAGTATGTTACTGCTTACATTGACATACACTGTATTTTAGAGGGAAATCTTTTAATACTGAACCGTAGTATTTAATCCGGTGTTAAATTTGTATGTGTAATAAAAAAGCCACACTCCACCCCTCTGTGATGGATAATACAATTCCAAGTGATCATAAAAACTTAAAAAGACTTGTTCTGGTGTTTTAAACTCCCGTAGGCGGACACCTCCCGTAAGCGGACAATCACCCTTGGTCCCGAGGGTGTCCCCATACGGGAGGTTCGACTGTAATTAACGATCATGCTGTTGAAATGGCAAGTCTTTGATGAAAACTTCAATTTGTTTCTTTTGAAGTGCACGATAAGATGTGTTTTCTGAGACACCATTGTTTCGTAAAACAAGAGAACCCAAAAGGAAAATCAGTTAGCTATCTAAGTTACATACACTGTAATAAACATTATTTTGTTTTAATCGCATTCAATGCTGTAGTTTTCTTAAAACCAAATGATGTCCATTATTGCAATTATTGTCAGAGATATGATTATAAATAAAATTTCTCTTGTAGACTGAGGATGAAACCGAGTGTGATGACACTATTGTGGACACCGATGAGGTACTAAGAATTAGAATTAACGCAGCCCAAGTGTTATCGTCTAATAACAGAGAGCTTAAGCAACGACGACGGCAACGGCAACGAAATAAAAAAAACCTCATTTCAAAATGTAACTTCTCGTTATTGTAACTCTTTCGCGATTTTTCCAACTTGTTTAACTTGTAATATGCTGGCGACCTATCCTGGAGCTACAGGTAAGTTAGTCAAAACGGCATTGACCAGGAGAAAGAAAGAAGACTTTATCGTCATACGCTCACGTTCTCTACAGAACCTAGAATCTGGTCATTTCACGCTGCTGTTTTGCTGAGGACGGCAAAGAAATGTACCAAAATGTAAAACGCACGTGCAGAGCGATTGTTTTTGCTCATTAAACCTATTGTTTTGTAGCGTTCTCGTTGCCTTTGCCGTCGTCGTTGCTTAAGCTCTTTAATATCTCTGCACATAAAAAGCATAGATGTTTTGCTTTACATTATTTTCGTTTTGTTCCACTATACAATCATTGTGTGCTTCAGCTGGCAAGTAACATTTCACAATTAACATTATCTTCAGGTTCGACAAAAGAGGATTCTGGCTTTGAGTGAACAGGTAGAAATATTACGGACGTATTGCCCATTATTGAACCAAATCAGACTCCTGCTATGTGGTCTCCAAACTTGGTTTATCACTCGTATGATTGCAGACCGAACTGGACTCCATTCAGTCGTATTACCATTAATATTTATTTATAATTTCACATGTAAAATTAAAAAGGTCTTTGTACACAAGCTATGACATTGGCCTCAACCGTGTGCCTGCCACCTCTTAAAGTGTTAACTTTGTACATTTTGGCTTGGATTTCTTTGGGCCTATGTGGGAGATTAAACTTCGAAACTTGTGTCAAATTACGTTTGGAGTAATTTGAGGCCCATGATATTAAAAATTATAAATAAAATATTAAAAGTAAAATCGTAAAATAATTTCACTGGCATTAATTTTGTCAAAATTTTAATATTTTCTTGTCTTCCCTTAATCGATCAGTTTGTCAGAAAAATTTGATGATATCTTGATTTACTATTTAAGACTGAGTCCTCTAAATGCCAACGGAGAGAACCAGATGAAGGCAACGATGGTGATGATAGTGGAACAGTAAGTAATTTTTATTTAGTCTTTTATTTTGAAAAACAGACAGCTCAAACAAGGTCCAATAGTGCAAAATAATAATCTTGAATTCTTTAAGAAGATCCTGTTCTTGTAACAATCTTCCCTTTAATAACAATAAATAATAATAATAAAATTTATATAGAGCTTCATACAAAAGTTCTAAAGCACTTCACAATAAAAGATAACTGCCTGTAACAGCACTGTTGTATTTTTCTACTGCAAGAACCTGTCAATATCACTTCACTGATAACATGGATAACACCCAGTGTGCTTGACAGCCTTATGATCTGTTTTCTGCAGCATTCTAATGAACAAGGCTCAAAAAGTGAGAAAGCCTGTAGCTCTCCAGACGCGGCCTGTTATTGTAGAACGAAACAATAGATGATACAACACAAACAATGCCGCTACCTCTGGTAGCAAAAGAAGCTACAAGTCATAGGGACCAATGAAAATAGAGGTCTAGAATATCTACAGGATTACTTCCAAAAGTCCAAGATGTTTTTACGTTAATTTGGTACTCTCACCAATTTCAGATTTCATAACTACACCTGTAGACATTTAAGTATGAATTGCACTTGTGCAAGCATCTCCTAGTTTCTCTGTGACTCTTTCTATTGTTTGTTTGCAGGTGACCGTCAAGACATCCTAAGAACCACATGTACACCACACTAACAAGGGTGTGGGGAGGGTTCTTCGCATATGATGCATGTAAATGATCATTTCGAATTAAACTGTTGATATTTGTATTACCTTCTCCATCAATTCTCTTGTCCGATCTTCCATATTCAAGACTTGTGATTCATGATTGTTTTTTGTTGGAATGAAACTGTTGATATTTACACTGTGTTGTCCCTCAATTTTCTATTCCAATCCCCCTTATTCAAGATGTGTTATGATCGCATGCTGTCTGTTCCAATGTTTTCGACGTCCTTTAATGTTACGTGGTAACAAAAAATAACAGAAACGAATGTCCTTTAATTGTTAAAAGTGGAAATTTAAAGTCTTTTCATTTTAAAGTCTTTTTACAGTCTTAGAAGTGTTGACTTACGGAACCTAAAAAGGAGCAGTTTAAAGAGGCAATTATTCAGGGGTCTTAAAAGTGGCGATGTTAATATGGCTTAAAACTGTCAATTTTAATAAGTCTTGAAGGGGCGATTTTAAAGAGTAGTAAAAGTGGCGATTTTAGGGGTCTTAAAACTGGCAATTTTACGGGATCCTAAAAGTGGTGGTTTTAAAGTGACGATTTTAAGAGGTCTTAGAATTGGCGATTTTAAGGGGTCTTAAAAGCGGCAATTTAAGGTGTCTTAAAAGTGGCACTTTTAAGGAGTCTTAAAAGTAGCAATTTTAAGGTGTCTTAAAAGAGGCAATTTAAGGTGTCTTAAAAGTGGCGATTTTAAGGAGTCTTATAAGTGGCAATTTTAAGGGGTCTTAAAAGTGGCATTTTTTAAGGAGTCTTAAAAGTGGCGATTTTAAAGAGTCTTAAAAGTGGCGATTTTAAGGAGTCTTAAAAGTGGCGATTTTAAAGAGTCTTAAAAGTGGCACTTTTAAGGAGTCTTAAAGGTGGCGATTGCAAGGAGTCTTAAAAGTAGCAATTTTAAGGGGTCTTGAAAGTGGCGATTGTAGGGAGTCTTATTAGTGCCGATTTTAAGGGTCTTAAAAGTGGCGATTGTAAGGAGTCTTAAAAGTGGCGATTGTAAGGAGTCTTAAAAGTGGCGATTCAGTAAGCGTCTTAAAAGTGGCGATTGTAAGTGGCGATTGTAAGGAGTCTTAAAAGTGGCGATTGTAAGTGGCGATTTTAAGGTGTCTTTAAAGTGGCAATTTTAAGGAGTCTTAAAAGTGGCGATTGTAAGGAGTCTTAAAAGTGGCGATTGTAAGGAGTCTTAAAAGTGGTGATTGTAAGGAGTCTTAAAGTGGCGATTGTAAGGAGTCTTAAAAGTGGCGATTTTAAGGAGTCTTAAAAGTGGCGATTGTAAGGAGTCTTAAAAGTGGCGCTTGTAAGGAGTCTTAAAAGTGACGATTGTAAGGAGTCTTAAAGTGGCGATTTTAAGGAGTCTTAAAAGTGGCGAATGTAAGCAGTCTTAAAAGTGGCGATTTTAAGGAGTCTTAAAAGTTGCGATTTTTAGACGTCTTAAAAGTGGCAATTTTAATTAAGTTAAGGACTCTTGAAGAAGGAGTCTTAAAAGTTTATTAACTTTCCGTTAATTCCTATTTTACGTAAATTTCCCAATTACTTTACTCTGAGTTACATGGGGTACTTTGGGTTATTTTAGTTTAGTATTTTTTTTAAAGGGGACTTAGCCCAGATGCTGATAATGATCCAGACTTTAATAGATTTAAGTTAGTTACTTTTTAACGTAAATTTCCCATTATGTTACCCTGAGTTACATAGGGTACTTTTGGGTATTTTACTTTAGTATTTTTTCAAAGAGGACTTGATAAGTGGCGATTTTAAGGACCCTAAAAAGTGGCAGCTTTAAGGACTCTTAAAAGTAGCAATTTTAAGGAGTCTTAAAAGTGGCGATTGTAAGTAGTCTTAAAAGTGGCGATTTTAAGGAGTCTTGAAAGTGGCAAATTTAAGGAGTCTTAAAAGTGGCAATTTTAAGAGTCTAAAAAGTGGCAACTTTAAGGACTCTTAGAAGTGGCAATTTTAAGGAGTCTTAAAATTGGCAACTTTAAGGAGTCTTAAAAGTGGCAGTTTTAAGGTGTCTTAAAAGTGGCGATTGTAAGGAGTGTTAAAAGTGGCGATTTTCAGGCGCCTTAAAAGTGGCAATTTTAATTGATTTAAGGACTCTTAAAGAAGGAGTCTTAAAAGTTTATTAAAGTTACATTAATTACTATTTTACATAAATTTCCCAATTACTTTACTCTGAGTTACATAGGGTACTTTGGGTTATTTTATTTTAGTATTTTTTCAAAGGGGACTTAGCCCAGATGCTGATAATGATCCCGCACAATTTAGTTGAAATCAAGTAAAATCAAATAAAAATGGCTATACCCCGGGAAAGGATTAATCGGCGACATTTGGGGTATATTTTAGACCATTTTGCAAGATCTTGGATAGAATGCGTTAAAAACTTCATACAGAGGAGAAAGGAAGTCTTACTTTAGTTTGGTTTGGTTTGGTTTAAAACTTTACAGAGATCCGGTACCTCTTATAGTGTCTGGGAGTTCCACAAGTTAACCATTCTTTTTAAAGAAGAGTCACAAAAACACTAACTTCTAGTAGTAAAGGAGGAGTTGAGATTATTTCCAGTAGCAACCTGACAATAACGCCCCCTGGCTGAAAGTAAAGTCTGGAATGAATTGCTCTGCTTTCGACCAATCAGAACGGAGTATTTTTCAGTGCTTTATAAAAAAAGAAATAAAGTCATACTATATAAGAAATAGTTGACAGTATTCAAATAAGCATCTGCTGACGCAAACTGTTCATTTTGAGGGATGTTTTTTTTTGTTGGGGGGGGGGGGGGGGCAGCGGGGCAGATATCATACCTTGGTCAAACAAGAACACTACAGTGTCCTCCAGCTTCAGGCGATAAATAATTACTTGTCCCCAACAAAACAAAGAGACTTTTAGTGTTGTCGTGCAACGCTACGTTCAAGGTACCCCTCCCCCAAAACGATTTTTATATATAGGTGTTTAAGTTTCGATATCATCGAGTGAAAGAAAGTTTGAAAATAATTACACCAAAATAGGTCGCTTGACTGGTAACAGACCAGTTTTAGTTAACCAATAAGACTCGGAAAGACGTAACTATTTTTATCAAATGTTTACTCCAAAGAAAAAATATCTGTTTATGAGTTAGGGTTGTCACACACCGCATACAAATTGTATGGGTCTTGGTCTCCTCTCCTAGGTTCCTTCAGCACCGAAGGCGTTTTACCATAACATAAGGTCTTACCCCCTACTGAACGAAAAGAAAATTCTAAATAGGAAGCATATGACAAAAAAAAAAACGTCGCTTGGCAATGTGTGGTGTTTACTATAAAAAAAAGATAATAATAATAAATAAAAATAAAAAAATAATTGTTAAAAATTAATAGTTCCGTCATCCGTTTCAATTGGTCAATAAATATGGTCCAACGCCGGGCAAGACCGGCCAGTGTAAATGAACATTAAGACACGTGCGATTTTCATTTCGACATGAAACATTTCCTCACTTTAATTTGCTTAATAATTAGATTCAGAGCTCGATACGGTCAAGCGTGTGGGCTTTAACTAATATATTTTAATAATCGCAACCATACAAAAAATAGCATTATTATCATTTTTATTTTTCTATTTTTATTAAAAGACACCTTGTAACGTTTGTCGTCGCTCTTCGGTTTTTGTAATATTAGCATCTGCCTACCTTAATAGTTGACCTTGTTAAAGTTGCACTCTAAAAAGGGAGAAACTTTCCGTGACCCTTGGCTTAGTTGTAACCAAAGAAAGTCACTTGATCGATATGAAAAAAAGTTAAAAGAGCTGATAAAGTACAACATAGAGCCAAACACAAGAAAGAAGCTAATTTTGAGATCATTTATGCGGTTATAATCAACACATTTCAGTTGACATTCAGCACAGAATTGATTAATGAGGCCAGTAGTTATGCCAGTTACCTTGATCTACTTACATCAAAACTTAATAGGAGGTCGGCTTGAAACAGCTGCAGCTACTTTCTTTATAACGAATTATTTATTATCAGCAGTTGATATGGTAACTTGACCACAGTAAACAGATTCAAGTACCAACGTTTGGAGTGTTAGCCCTTTGCGAAGGGAACCCCCTCTTTATAGTCTGCTATGGAAAATTAAAGTTACGTCTGCTTCTATCTTTTTTGCACGTTTAATTTAAGATAAAACATGTAGGGCAATAACTCTGATCAATTTGGGTCAGAACTTAAACACAGACCTCAAAACTGTTGAAACGGAAGTTTCATGGAGAATCGTCCATCTTCCTTCTTTATAATAAAATTCAATATTATCAACAGAATTGACCACCTTAAACAGATTCAAGCACAGACATTTCGAGTTTTAGCCATTTGTACAATTCAAGTTATGTCCGCTTCTATATCTTTAGTGCAAGGAAATTTAAGATGAAAACATACACATCAAGTAAAAAGAAGGAAAAATCGAGAAGGAATTTAATTAGAATCGGTCATGGCACTAGCAGATGTCATGTGACGTTGGATAGCGCACACCGACAAAACTAGAGATCAGGAATAATGCCTTTCATAAATCGATAGCATAGACTAGAATGTTGATAAAACTTCTTAATATCTTTTAAGGTAATTCCCTTGAAAAAGATGTACTGTTAAGACTTTTTTTTTCAAACTTCGCACAATTGATATCCATGCCTAGGACAAAAAAAAGCAATAAAAAGACCGGGTCACCATGCTGGTTTTCGCCCTACATGCCTCTTATTCTGATTCTTTTTACGGAGTTGAGCGAGAAATATTCGAAACTTAAACAACCGAAAAAAGAGTTATTATGCAACAAACAGTATGAATAGTAGTGAAACCTAGAGCCTAATTGTCTATGCGTGTCTGGGCAATAATCTTTCAATATGGTGATTTCCCAAATTGCCCGATCTTGCAAATGATGAAAGGATAAGGTACCATTTCGTCATCATCTCTTTTTCCTCCATGTCTCCAAAAGCAGAGTTTCACATCATTTATATTAAAATAATCCAACTTGTACTATTAAACTTTTTTCTCCTTAAAATATGTTTTTCGTGTGCCTATTACTAGTAAATAAGACCAATAAATATGCGCAGTAACGATGCGCCATGCAATTGTGAGGAATCACCTTAACAAGAATCAACTATTGGCCACCTTAACTACCTCATAGTTGAAACTTGCGACGCCTAAATAAACGTAATTAGGTCATTTTAAAACACCGAACATTTTGGAAACCGACGACAATCATGACTGTTAAACTGTGAACAGGTGGTTTTGGAGTTTGCTTGTGCTGGTAAAACGAGGCTTGTTATTTTAACAGTAGCTAGGATTTTGTTTTATCTACAGACAAACCTTCACATGCTTTAAATTAAGTGAGGCCAACAGGAATTCAGCTGTGGTAGCCAATATACGGGCAATGTGGTTAAGAAACAGGAAGTTTGTTTAATTATGACTGTGAAAATAAAAGGGGATAATTTGGTCCCGCTATGTGTCATTGTTTAACTGAATTTAGATTAAGTCGACATGGGGGCTGTATTCCACAAATTACTATTGCAATATGTTGATATGTGGCTGATTCAGTAAAATTATCTATTAAGGCACACTGAGTTTTCCTTGGGTGATTTGCGCCTGATGTAACTCTCAAAGCAGGAACGCTTCTGAAGGCTTATTTTGCTTCCAATAAAACTTTTGCAAGTGGTTAGAAGCTCAACTGGAAAAGGGAACTGCTTTGGAATCTTTACTCAGGCAAGTTATTTGGGCTGAATTTAGAGTCGTTGTTTGCGAAGTAAGGCTGTTGTCTAAATGGTTTCCATCTTCGTGTTGCCTCGTAAATATTGTGAACAGAAAGACACTAAAAACGGATCTCCATGAAAGCGAGTTGATAAGAAAACAGGACCTCCAGTTGAAGCCAACGAGAATCTTACTGTTTTGAAGACAGTCTCATGGAGGAACTTGGTATGAAAAATAAGTTTCTTCGTTCCAGAACTTAAAAAATTGAATAAATTCGGATATTTTGAAGTGGTTTAGAAGAGCAGTTTGAACTCAAGGGCAGTGCAAAAAAGGGAAATGCAATGCAAGGAAATGTTCACCTTTGCACACAAAGATGTACGTGTAAACTGTCAAAAGACTTGTCAAGGAATGCCACCTTACGTGTGATCGGCCTAATTCTGTATATATTAAAATGTTTTGTTGTGAGTCAAATGTTCGTCTTCGTCTTTATTGGTCTTAGCATTTAATAGCTTTAAATATGTGACAAAGACGTTGGGAAATTTTCTCGGTGATGCTTTGTATTTTTAACGACATACAAGTTGTAAATACTTGCAAAACATAAAATATCACGGATTTGATGTATATTTCTTGCAACTTCAAATGAAAAATTTTAGATGGTTTGGAGGCGAAAAATTTGTGGTAATAATTATTGTTTACTGACTCAGTCCTTCAATTTTAAGACGAGCTTGTTGTTGTTCAGACGGGGTTACAGGAGGATTAAACGCTCCTGTTGCTTAATTAATTTTGTGGTTGCAAGTTAACTTTAGAGAACATGAATTTCAAAGATGCTGCATGGTTTAAAAATAATTTATTATTTGACATATTTAAAAAATACATTATGCATAACATCGAAATTATATATTATTGTAATATTTTCGATTTGTTAATGTTCTACTTTCTAACACGCACTTCTGCTTGCAGGGAAATAATTTTTCTCAGAGTTGTCACAGAGCGGAAACCTTTTGTGTGAGGTATGATAAGCACTTGTTTTTTCGATTTTCGTTGATTTTCAAACAGATTGTCATATTGTAAGTAAAGAGGAAACGTTTACGTAATTCAACATGATAGAAATGCATATAACATCAAATGGAAACTCGGAAAAAAAATTCGAGATGAGACAAGTTAGCATGGGGAAGCTTGATACATTTTAAAGTCAAAAAAATCGATTTTCAACCCCAACGGAAAAGTGGAATATATGATCCATGTTCTGCACTTAACTATGTAATTAAAAGTTGGAGTTGAGTTCATTGTTTATCACATGTTTTTACAATAGCTGAAAAATTCAAGGCCGATTGGTTAATTTGTATCATCAATAAGAATATAGACAGATAAATTTTTTAATTTATGTAAAAATTTGTGGCAAGATGGAGGAGGGCGACATGCAGGACTTTCTTGCTTTCAACTTTAGTTTGGTAGTTGGCACTCTCCCTAACAGTGAAAAGAATAGCTAAAATTATTGTATGCTGAACTCATGCCTTGTGCTTGCCTGTGTAGAATTCGAATCTCTCGAAAATAAAGAAACTAGTCTGAAATTTAGCGCAGACGACTTGCAATAAATTGTTTGAAACGCTAATTAAAAAGACAGTAAACGAAACACTAGTGAAAGTGGTATATGTAAAAATCTGTGGCAAAATGGAGGAGAGCGACATGCAGGACTTTACTACTTTCAACTTTAATTCGGGCCAAAACTTAAATCTGGGTCTTGAAACAGCAGCGATGGAAGCTTTATGGAAAATGGGCCATCGGCCTTCTTTATAACAAATTCGTTATTATCAACAGTTTAGTGATAAGGTAACTTGACCACAGCAAAGAGATTCAAGTACCAACGTTTCGAGCGTTAGCCCGTTAGTGAAAGCGAATCGCCTTTTTATAGTCTGCTATGCAGAATTACTTGCAGGGCTATAAATCTGATCAATTTGGGTCAAAACTCAAACACAGCCCTTAAAACAGCTGAGACGAATGTTTCATGGCGAATCGGCCATCTTCCTTCTTTATAATTCGGTATTATCAACGGAGTTGATAAGGTAACTTGGTCACCTTAAGGAGGTTCAAGCACAGACGTTTCGAGTTTTAGCCATTCGTCAGGACGAATTGCCTTTTTATAGTCTGCGAAGTAAAATTCAAGTTATATCCGCTTCTATATCTTTTTTGGAGAGTGATTGGATTTGAAAACATACACATCAATTAAAAACAAGGAAAACCAATAAAGGAATTTCATTAGAATCGGTTATGGCACTAGCGGATGTCATGTAACGTTGGAGAGCGTACACCAACAAAAGTAGAGATCAGAAATCAATCGATAGCTTAGAAGATAATGTTGATAAAACTTTTGAATATATTTTAAGGTAATTCCCCTGAAAAGGATGTACTATTAAGATATTTTTCAACGTCGCACAATTGATATCCATGTATAGAACATAAAAAAACAAAAACAAAAAAAACAAAACAAAACAAAAACAAAAACAAAAACAAAAAAAGCAATCAAGAGACGGGTCACCGTGCTGGTTTTCGCCTTACATGCCTGTTATTCTGAGTATTTTTACGGAGTTGAGCGAGAAATTTTCGCAACTTAAACAACCGAAAAAAATGTTATTATGTAACAAACACTATGAACGGTAGTGAAACCTAGAGCGTAATTGACTGTGTGTCTGGGCAATAATCTTTCAGTATGGTGATTTCCCAAATTGCCTGACCTTGCAAATGATGTAAGGATAATGTACCACTTCGTCAATATCCCTTATTCCTGCCTGGCTCCAAATGTAGAGTCTCACATCATTTATGTGTAAATAATCCAACTTCTATTATCAAACTTTTTTTCTCATTAAAATATGTTTTTCGTGTGCCTATTACCAGTAAATAACACCAATAAAATGATGGTCACCCTGCTTGTTTCTTTGCAACACGACAAAAAAAGAGAAATTTTTGGCTCACAAAACCTCATGTCCAGGCAACTACGCCTAGTTTCTAATGCGCGCGCGCACAAGAGCGCGCCAAATGATGCCATAATTATAAATTATGCTCAGTAAGGATACGCCATGCAATAGGCTAGTTTTGAATTGTGGAAGAACAAAAGAACCAAGTCGAGGTTCAGGAGAACAATGTGCATATATTTTGTTTTTGTTAACAACAAAGGAAAAGGAAAATGATTCCCCTAAACCTCAACGTGGTTCTTTTGTTTTTCCACAATTCGAGACTCGCCTTTTGTGAGGAATCACCTTAAGTCAACAAGAATCAAATGTTGACCAACTTAAACTACCCCGTAGTTGAAACATGCGTGTACGGACGTCTACATTAACGTAATTAGTTCATTTTAAAATACCGAACGTTTGGGAAACCGATGACCATCAGAATTGTTAAATTGAACAGGTGCACTCGACTTTTGTTATAGAGTTTGCTTGTGCTGGTAAAACCAGGCTTGTTATTTTAACAGTGGCTAGGATTTTGTTTTTTGTACGGACAAGCCTTCACATGCTAAACTTAATTGAAGACAAAAGGAATTCAACTGCCGCAGCCAATATACAGACAATTTGGTTAAATAACGGGAAAAGTTTGTTAAATTATGGCGATGAAAATAAAAAGTTAGGGATAATTTGGCCCCGCTTTGTGCCATTCTGGAACTGAATTTAGATTAAGTCGACATGGGGGCTGTATTCCACAAATTACCATTGCAATATGTTGACATGTGGCTCATGTGGTAAAAGTATATATTAAGGCAACAGTGAGTTTTCCTTGGGTGATTATCGCCAGATGTAACTCTTAGAGCACGAACTCTGCTGAAGGCTTATTTTGCGTCCAATAAAACGTACTTAGAAGCTCAATTGGAAAAGAGAACTGATTTGGAATTCTTACCCGGGTAAGTCATTTGAGCTGAATCAAATATAAATGCTGTTGTTTTGTTGAGATATTTTTGATCCTGATGTGATGATCAACCCGTTACAAACAGTCAGTGGAATCAAAGTTGTTTAGAATCGTTGTTAGCGAAGTAAGACTGTTGTCTAAACGGTTTCCATCTTCATGTTTCCTCGTAAATATTGTGAACTGAAAGACTCTAAAAACCGCCTTCCACGAAGGCAAGTTGATAAGAAAATAGGACCTTCATCTGACGACGAAAAAAATCTTGCTGTTTTAAAAGTGTAAGGATACCCTAGAAAGATACGTACATGCAAGCCAAATGGAAGGGATATGACTTATGCCTCCTATTATTAGTGCGCATACGTTCTTCGCACCACTCAACCCTCTTGTCTCGCGCCATTACTCGCGCGGTATCCTCAAAAGATTAATTGTTTTGATGGTACCGTATTTTTTTGGAAGCTCTTCATTTACGGGATATATTTATAGGATTGGTAACAGGCTGTCTACACCAAAAAAATCTTAAACGAAAGCGTTATTGTGTTATGTTTTATGAAATTACGCTGAATCACGGAAAAGCAAGTGAAGTGGCAAATAATATATGCGTAAGGTGATTCCTTACAATTGCATGGCGCATCGTTACTGCGCATAATTGATGGCGTCATTTAGCGCGCGCTCGTGTGCGCGCACATTAGAAACATGGCGTATTTACCTTGACACGGGGCATTGTCTCGGCCCCCAAGACAATGCCTTAAAAGTAGAACTAATAACCAACATAGATTTAAATTACGCTTGGTGACCCCCACTGTTTACTTTACAAAACGAAAATAGTAAGCCTACTCAACACATGGTTATTTTTCCAAGCGGTTCGCCAAATATATTTAGCCTTTTTATTGCTCGACTTGAGGAGAGCAGTCATGGCCAAAAATGGCTCCAATGCAATTATTTTGTATTAACTGCCACCTAAAAGGTAGTTTTTATATCACCAATTGTTACGTATTAATATTTTTGAGCATGGCATGGTGTTTTATTTTTATATGATGATAGTGTTTTATTTTTTTATATGATAATTTTAATTTGGTATCTGATTAGCGTTTTTGAACCCCTGGGATAAGACGCGATACAAATGTATTTCATTATTACTATTATGTATTTGAAAGCTTGTGGCTTGTTGTTGCCTTGGTGTATGTAAACTGTAATTCCAATTAAATTTTCAGAGACATATTTCTTCTTCTTTTTTTTTTTCGAAAAAGTACTAAGTCTTTTTCAAGCTTTGGACTTGAGTGGCTACCCTCAATTTTCTTTTCAATTTTCAATGGCCCTGGTGATAATCCGCGAAAAAATATCTTCTTAAGGCAACCTTGAATGTTGCAAATATAGGTTATCCAACGAAATTGCGACGTAAGGATTTCTTCCGTCGAGTATCACAGATCACACAAATTCGGCCCAATGAAAAATTAAAATAATTAATGTTTTGCAAAAATCATCCTTACGCAACAGTGTGGAACCTAATGTTATTAGTTTTCCAGAAAAAAAAAAAGATGGAACCATCATTACGTGAGGTCTGGGCTAGTCTATGAAAAGATGGTAGACAAGACAGTTATTATGAATATAATGATTAACTCGTATCATTCACGGTTTTGCAGACTGTTTGTAGTCTATAGCTAGTACTCGTTTGCTCTTGCTTTTTCTTACGGAGAGCAGGGTTGGCGTAGTGGCGAGAGCGCTCGCTTCCACCAATGTGGCCTGGGTTCGATTCCCGGACTCGGTGTCATAAGTGGGCTGAGTTTGTTGGTTCTCTAGTCTGCTCCGAGAGGTTTTTCTTCGGGTACTCCGGTTTTCCCCTCTCCCTAAAACCAACATTTGATTTCATTTGATTTGATTTGAGTTGAGTTGATTTACAGAGGGCCACTAGCGAGAATACTTTCATAATAATAAGTGTAACCCACTTTAAATAAAGGTTATTTATTTTACAGTGCTAATGAGAACCAGGTCTTATCCACGGTATGATTAACTCACTAGTGATGAATGACATGTTTACTGTGCTTGAGTCAGGTGGGCACATTCTGGAGTGCTAACTGGTTAAACAACAGTTCTAATGAGACTAAGTTATAAACATTGTGCTATAACGGACGAACTCGTAAGCACCTGACTCTGAATCTCATATGTGTACACTCCTTTAATTTTCTTTTCACAGAGAGATGGTTAATGGTTCTATTCATAAAAACGGACCAGAAAGTTACAGGAGCTATTCTTCATCTGAGTGCATCGCCTTGATTACGGTCATGATAACCGAGTCAGTAGCCATAGTAACATTAAATATCCTGACCATAATAGTCTTCTTAAGAAACCGCAGTCTTCGTAGGCGCAGCATGTACCTGGTGATCAACCTGACAGTTGCAGATATGCTAGTTGGAGGTTTTACCGAAGTCGTGGATTTGGTTAAAATGGGCAGTCGGTACTGTGGCGTTTGGAAGTATAACGTGCCCTACTCAGGAATCTGGCGCGACATTATATCGATCATGTTTTATTCGTTTCCTGTAGCTTCGCTGACAAACCTCGCCGCGATTTCATTAGAACGTATGCACGCAACGTTTCGTCCATTCAAACACCGTGTCATTAAAAATTGGGTCCTCGGAGTAGTTATTACGGTCACGTGGGTTACAGCTGGGCTAGGTTTAACTGTTATAGTAGTATTGCGTAAAACTATTCATATCTCGTCCTATTTTTTAATGTACCTATGGTGTTCGCTCATATCAATTTGCCTGTTTATTATTTTAGTCTCTTACACGTCCATTGCATTGAAAGTTTATTGTGAAGCGCATCCTCAGCACCATGGTGCAGCTAGTAGGGAGAGAAAGCTGACCAAGACATTGTTTATCATGACTCTGGTATCTTTAATGACATGGTTGCCATATGCTGTGTATTCTTTTCTGTCTCTCAATGCTAATATTTCCCATCTATTCTTAGTACGATGTTTGGTCCTTCTATTTTATATCAACTCTCTCGTTAATCCTATCTTGTACACGATCAGGATGCCACAGTTCAGGATAGCTCTAGTCTCGCTCGTCCGAGGACAGCAGACACAAGTTCAGGTTGAAATTCCTCTTCGTGTTATACCTGCTAACTAGCGCCGTTAAGAAAACAGTAGAAAAGACTTTTTTGTGTCAAACTGAACTCGCGGTCATGGTTTGAATTTTATGCTACTAGGACTACGAAAAATTGTAAAGAAACAAGCACAGGTGCGAAGAAAAATCTGTAAATGGTGTATGAAAAGAATGGTAATGTGAAGCGTTTCCGACTAAACTCCTCTCTAAAAAGCATTGTAGTGACATGACTGTTTTTATGGAATTATTTGCCTTAAGCGTTCAAAGGAAACCAAGCAAACAAAGAAATTAAGAGAAAATATATAAGTGGTACAATGACTCTAACAATCCTGTATACACATGTAAATAGTAATGTCAGTTCAGTTACGTTCTTCAAACACATGACTTCGTGTACGTTCCTAAACTGGGTCCAACGCACTTAATCAAGAAGTACAGTTGCAAAAAGAATCTGATTCCTCCTTCATTTCGCACAAATGAAGACGGCTTTCAGTCGTGGATAGAAGTAGACCATCTACGCACCACAACAGCGAGGTGCCCGTAACTTTAACAAGAAACTAATTTCATGAATTTTTCTTTCACTTCTGCACTTTGTCAACGGTTTCGCCGCTAATGGTTGATCATTAACAATTGGTTCTTAGAATGGCTAGGTCTAGTCCCTGATGTCTTGTTGTATAATGTTTTTGTTAATCTAGGCTGGGTGATTTTTCGTCTTCTAGACCAAGACAGACGAGGGTAGGGGGTCAAGGACGCCCAAAAAAAGCAGTGATAGATATAAGTTTAATTCTGAATCTAAGTATAAATATGTTGAATATTTAGTATTCGGCGAGAAACGTGAGTCATGAGGTGAGTCGGCGAAAGTGTTCCATGTTGAATCTCTCGTAGTTTTGAAGGAACCAGAAAGCCTTTAAAAGGAGGATCACAGATGAATCAAATGCAATAAACTGATACCGTCATTACCTAAAATTGTTAGCGTTTTATAAAAACGATTTCAATACCTACTAACTATTATTGGTAAGGAAAATTACAAAAAAAAAAGTGCGAACGATATTTTTTTTTCCCACAGGGGGAACTCCATACAGAGGTCTAGACAGAGAGGCTACGCACGGAAAAAATGCCTTTTTAACCCGTGTGTTATACACAAGAGAAACCGAACTGAAATCATTATTCTAGTCAGTTTCCAACAGTCGCAAAAAATAGAAAGTTGGTTCCATTTCTCAATTGTGATTGAGAAGGTGATGGGTTGAACTCCAGTGCTGAGCCTCCCGAACGGAAAACTTATAGAGTAAATCCCGTAAGGGGCGTAATTATATCAACATTTGATTACATATAACATGTTTTGTCATATCAAGCTCATCACGTGTGGCTTTCTATAACACAATTCAAGTTAGGACATGTCTAAAACCTTGACTAATTAGTGGCGGACTGTTCTGTAAAACCTGTATAAAATGAGGAAGGGGGTGGGGGGTGGGGGGGAGGCGGGGTTGTAATATAGATTCAGGAAAGCCTATAAGGTATCCGATGTTGTAACAAATTCCATCTATATTGTAATAACTAGATCTGTAATACTACACCTTTGAATAGTGGTGCTATTAGGAAGAATTTGGAAAGACCTTTAAGACTTTTTAGTTAAGACTGGTAGAGATCCTTACGATAAATAGGTCTAAGATAAAATAGCATTTCCGTGTATGAAAACATCTACTTATGAAACGTCTTAAGTATTTTAACCGTGATTACTTTATCAACACGGTAAATGCTTTGTAGAGAAATGTGAAATAATACTATGTAATGTTATGGAATGAAATAAAGGTTTTAAACAGAACTTGAGGAGAGACGTGTTGAGTGGCCAAACGGACTCGCAAGTTTCCTCGCAAGTTTCAAGTTTAATGACAATTATAAATCTTATAAATAAAAAGGTCACACTATCCCGCAAATAGAAAATGCTAATCTAGGTGGGTAGTGTTTAAATCATTATTTTAGGTCTTACAAAGAAGTCGCAATAAGCCTCATTTGGTTGGCAAATAGCAGAGCTCCGCTCACAGAAGACAAGCGCGCGGAGCATCATTGGTTATGTTCACCGTAAGTACTTACGTACGTACGTCCGCCCCTCCATGTATATCAAGTGAAATTAAAATTCACCCTCTGCTGCAGTCCGCGTCTTTTTTGGGCTGGAAGTTGCATGGCCATTTCTAGTGGGCTTACATGGATACTTTTAAGGCAACGACCTATATGTTGACAAAGAAACGAAACGGCGAAGTCCAACGTGGAAGAGAGCGACTGAGAGCACAAGGTAGGCATAGGTTTCATTTTGTGGAAAACATTGACAATCATATTGTATTTTGCCCTTCAGTTATTGGTAAATATTTTTGGAATGATCTTCCTTTTTCTCTTCGCAATATTCCATAAAAAAATGTATTTTTTTTTAGCAATTTTGTAGTGTCGTCGTCAAACGCTACGTTCAAGATCTCCCCCCCCCCCCCCCTCAAAAAAAAAAAACGCTTTTTATATATGGGTGTTTTGCTGCTTATTTTTAGAAAGCTTCGATATAATCGCATGGATGAAACGTTAGAAAACAATTTAAAAGAAAAGGTCCCTTGACTGGTATCCGAGCATTTTTATTATTAACCAATTAGAGTGAAAAACGTCGCTAATTTTATCAAATGTTTTCTCAAAAAAACAATATCTGTTTATGAGTTAGGGTGCACGCTTAGGACTGTCACGCACCGCATACAAATTTTATTGGTCTGGGTCTCCGCTCCTGTGGGCCTTCAGCACCGAAGGCGTTTCACCATAACCTAAGGTTTTACCCCCCAACTGAACGAGAACAAAATTCTTGATAGGAAGCAAATGAAAACAGGACGTCGCTTTATGTTTAGTTTGCAGTGGGTGGTTTTAATGTCATGCGGTCAGCAGCTGCATGCTAACAGGTTGCCTACCATAGCTTCCTTGAACGATTAACCTTGTTTGGATCGCCGAAAGAAACTATTCATAACAATAGCTTAGTTGGTACCATAAAAAAAAATGGCAGCCGTGGCGGGGTGTTAGTAGGAAATAATCGCACGTCAACAAAACCATACACTGCAAAATAAACATTAAGTCGTATCCCGCCACTTAAAAACTTTGATCTCTTTGCGTAGAGCTAGAAGCAGGTAGAGCGCCTTTGAGCTGAAGGTTTGCTGGAGTGGATAACCCATAACTATAAAATTTGTGCGATGTGTGGTGTTTTCTATGGAAAATAATTGGTAAAACTAGTCCCGTCATCCAATCCGATTGGTCCAACGCCAGGCAAGACTGGCCAATGTAAGTGAACACAAAGAAACGTCCGATTTTCGCTTGGACATGTAACCTTTCCACCGTGTTGTTTGCTTTATAATTATATTCAGAGCTTAATACGGTAAAACGTGTGGGCTTTAACTTACATATGTCAAGGATCGCAACGATACAATAAATACGCAACCATGGCCATACAATAAATAGCAACATTAAAAAGACACTTTCTTTGTAGTCGTTCTTCATTTTTACTTTCTATTTATTTATTTATTTATGATTATTATGATTATTTTTTTTTGTAATATCAGCTTCCGCCTTCCTTAACTTAGCTTCCCTTCGATAGCTGATCTTGTTAAAGTTAAAGTTGGACTTTAACCCTTGGCTTAGTTGTAACAAGAAAAGTCATTTGATCGATAAGAAAAAAAGTCAAAACAGCTGATGAAGTTTAACATGGAGCCAAACACAGGAAACTAACTAATTTTAGATAATTTATACGCTTATGATCGACACATCTCAGTTAATGAGGCCTCTATGCATGCCACTTAAGGAAAGGCGTTCAAGTTATACCTTGCTCAATTTGGGTGGAAACTTGAATGGGAGTCTTGAAACAGCTGCAAAGGAAGCTTTATGGAGAATCGGCCATCGGCCTTCTTTATAACGAGTTCGTTATTATCAACAGTTGATATGGTAACTTAACCACAGCAAAGAGATTCAAGTACCAAAGTTTCGAGCGTTAGCCCGCAGTGATAGAGAACCGCCTTTTTATAGTCTGCTATGCAAAATTAAAAGTACGTCCGCTTCTATATTTTTTACACGGTTAATTTAAGATAATACATGTAGGGTTATAACTCTGATCAATTTGGGTCAAAACTTAAATAAACACAGACCTTAAAACAACTGAAACGGAAGTTTCATGGAGAATCGGCTATCTTCCTTCGTTATAAAGGATTGAGTATTACCAAAAGAGTTACCACCTTAAACAGTTCAAGCACAGAAGTTTCGAGTTGTAGCCATTTGTCTGGAGGAAGCGCCTTTTTATAGACAGTACAATTCAAGTTATGTCCACTTCTATAGGTTTCGTGCAAGGAAATGTAAGATGAAAACGTTCACATTAATTAAAAACAAGGAAAAACCAATAAATGAATTTCATGAGAATCGGTTTTGGGACTAGCGGATGTCACGTAATGTTGGAGAGCGCACACCGACAAAAAAGAGAACAGAAATAATGCCTTTTATAAATCGATAACATAGAAGACAAGGTTGATAAAACTTTTTCATATCTTTTAAGGTGATTCCCTAGAAAGGGATGTGCTATTAAGATTTTTTTTCAAACTTCGCACAATTGATATCCATGCATAGGACTTTAAAAAAAACGCAATAAAAAGATGGTTTTCGCCCTCCATGCCTGTTATTTTGAGTGTTTTTACGGAGCGATTAATATTCATAATTTAACAACCGAAAACAAAAATGTTATTATGTAACAAACCCTATGAATAGTAGTGAAACCTATAGCCTAATTGACTATGTGTGTCTGGGCAATAATCTTTCAGTATGGTGATTTCCCAAATTGCCCGATCTTGCAAATGATGTATGGACAATGGACCACTTCGTCATCATCTCTTACTTCTCCCTGGCTCCAAATGCAGAGTTTCACATCATTTATGTGCAAATAATCCAACTTCTACTATTAAACTTTCTTTCTCCTTAAAATATGTTTTTCGTGTGCCTATTAGCAGTAAATAACACCAATAAAATGGTGGTCACCGTGCTCGTTTCTTTGCAACACGACAACAAAGGGAAAATTTTGGCTGACAAAACCTAATGTCTAAGCAAATACGTCACGTTTCTAATGTGCGCGCGCACGAGAGCGCGCCAAATGATGCCATAATTATAAATTATGCGCAGTAAGGATGCGCCATGCAATAGGCTAGTTTTGAATTGTGGAAGAACAAAAGAACTAAGTGGAGGTTCAGGGGAATAATTTGCATATTTTTTTGTTAACAAGAAAGGAAACCGAAAATGATTTCCCTGAACCTCGATGTGGTTCTTCTGTTTTTCCACAATTCCAAACTCGCCTATTGTGAGGAATCACCTTAAGTCAACAAGAATCAACTGTTGACCAACTTAACTACCTCGTAGTTGAAACATGCGTGTGCGGACGTCTACATTAACGTAATTAGTTCATTTTAAAATACCGAACGTTTTGGAAACCGATGACCATCAGAACTGTAAAATTGAACACGTGCACTTGACTCTCGTTTTGGAGTTTGCTTGTACTGGTAAAACCAGGCGTGTTATTTTAACAGTGGCTAGGATTTTGTTTTGTGTACAGACAAGCCTTCGCATGCTAAAATTAAGTGAAGGCAGAAGGAATTCAACTGTGGCAGCCAATGCAATATACAGGCAATGTGGTTAAATAACGGGAAGTTTGTTAAATTATGACGGTGAAAATAAAAATTTAGGGATAATTTTGCCCCGCTATGTGCCATTCTGGAACTGAATTTAGATTAAGTCGACATGGGGGCTGTATTCCACAAATTACTATTGCAATATGTTGACATGTGGCTCATGTGGTAAAAGTATATATTAAGGCATCAGTCAGTTTTCCTTGGGTGATTATCGCCAGATGTAACTCTCAGAGCACGAACTCTGCTGAAGGCTTATTTTGCTTCCAATAAAACGTTTGCGAGTGCTTAGAAGCTCAATTGGAAAAGGGAACTGTTTTGGAATCCTTACTTGGGTAAGTCATTTGAGCTGAATCATATATAAATACTGTTGTTTTGTTGAGATATTTTTGATCCTGATATGATGAACAACCCGTTACAAACAGTCAGTGGAATCAAAGTTGTTTAGAATCGTTGTTAGCGAAGTAAGACTGTTGTCTAAACGGTTTCCATTTTCATGTTTCCTCCTAAATATTGTGAACAGAAAGACTCTAAAAACAGCCCTCCATGAAAAGCAAGTTGATAAGAAAATAGGACGTTCAGTTGACGACAAAGGATCCCAAACGGCGAAGGAGCGACAGAATACCCTTCAGCGATGAGGGTGCACACAGTCTTGTTTCAATCGATTGCTGCTCATATTTTAATCAGGAAAAATTGTTAAAGGAACTGGATGGCGAGAAGCTAGAAGAGAGTCGTTTACTCTTTCACCATGGGGAGATTCGTAACACCAAGACGTAATAGTGTCAAGCTGGGAAATGGTTTTCCGTCTTTTTCAAATAAAATAAAATCTAGGTGAAGGGTGAACATTTTAAGCTCGTTTTCCCGCATCCTCTGACCGATTGGGCTGAAAATCGGCACGAATGTTTTAAGATACGTCCTTTGCAAAAAGCTGTCGGCTTTTTTGAAATTCGTTCCAGTTTAAATTTATGGCCTGTTTTGTGGAAGGATACGTGAACACTTTAAGTATCAATCTTTAGGGGAGTGTAGGGAAAAAAGGAAGGAAAAATGGAAAAATCGCAGACACCTCTTTTTAGGGCGAAGTGTGAGGAAACATTTCCGATGTGAACCGTGTCGCCCCAAATTCTCGCGTGGGGGAAACGAACGTGATTAAGGCGAAGCCTTGGATTTCGCTTTCCCTCTTAATATATATTACGCGTTTTCTTTTTCTAAAATTTTGATCTCGACATTGAATTCCAAAAATATTAAGGTTTCAGAAAATGTATAGGTTGCCAGGGTTTTCTCTGCGAGCGTTCAATTAAACGATTTGTTTCTAACTATGGTCATTTGGGGTATCCTAATACCTTAAGAAAGTCTTATCGACGCGAGCAATTTGCTGTGCACAGTAACTTTCTTCGTTCCAGAACGTAAAAAAAAAATCGAATAAATTCGGATATTTTGAAGTGGTTTTAAAGAACAGTTTGAAGTCAAGGGCAATGCATCACACACACACACACACACACACACGACACACACATGAAACTTTCACCTTTGCACACACAGATGTGTAAACTGTCAAAAGACTTGTCAAGAAGTACCACGTTAGGTGTGACCGGCCTAATTCTGTATATATTTAAAATGTTTTTTTTCTGACGCAAATGTTCGCCTTTGTCTTAATTGATCTTAGCATTCAGTGGCTTAAAATATCTCAAAAAGACTTTCGGAAATGTTCTCTGTGATGCAATGTATTTTTAAACGAGATACAACTTGTAAACAACTTGGCGAAAGATAAAACATCACGTGAAAATTGTATAACATCATCTTGCGTACAGTGCCGGCGTGTAGCGCCGGCCAGTGAACGGATTTCATATATATTTCTTACATCTTTTTATGTCGTTTGGAGAAAAAAATGTTGTAGTAATAATTATTGTCTCCTGAATCACTCCTTCTATTTTAAGAAGGTCGTCTTCTTGTTCAAACGGGGTTACAGGAGGATTAAACTCTCCTGTTGTTTAATTAATTTTGAAGTTGCAAGTTAACTTTAGAGAACATGAGTTTCAAACATTCTGCATGTATTATTTTACATATTAAGATACATTATGCATAACATTGAAATTATATATTATTGTAATATTTTCGATTTTTTTTATATTCTACATTCTAACACGTACTTCTGCTTGCAGGGAAATCATTTTTCTTAGAGTTGTCACAGAGCGGAAAGCTTGTGTGTGAGGTATGATGAACACTTGTTTTTCGATTTTCGTTCATTTTCAAACAGAAAGAAATTGTCTCGCGCCCCCAAAACAATGCCTTTAAAGTTGAACCAATAACCAATATCGATTTAAATTGCGCTTGGTGACCCCCACTGTTTACTTTACAAAACGAAAATGGTTAGCCTACTCAACACAAGGTTATTTTTTTCGTATGGTTCGCAACATGTATTAATTTTAGCCTTTTATTGCTCGACTAGAGAAGAGCAGTCATGGCCAAGAAATGGCTCTAATGCAATTATTTTATAATAACTGCCACATAAAATTAAAGTAAGTATTAAAGAATCTGAACACGTTTTTTTATAATTATGTCAGATGATAGTGTTTTATTTTTTCATATGATAAGTTTAATTTGGCATCTGAAAAGCATTTTTGAACCACTGAGATAAGACGCTATATAAATGTATTTCATTTTTATTATTATGTATTTGAAAGCTTGTGGTTTATTGTTGCCTTGGTCTATGTAAACTGTAATTCCAATTAAATTTCAGAGACATATTTCTTCTTTTCTCTGTTTTCGAAAAAGTACTAAGTCTTTATTTTTTCAAGCTTTGGACTTAATTATCTGTGAAGAATGGATGGCTACCGCCAATTTTCTTTTCAATTTCCAATGGCCCTAATCAACATCTACTTTTTTGTGTAGTAAAAATATCTTCGTATTAGGAGGCACCGTCCTTAATGTAACCTTGAATATTTCAAATATAGGTTATCCAATGAAATTGCCACATAAGGATTTCTTCCGTCGAGTATCAGAGATCACGCAAATTCGGCCCACTAAAAAAATTAAATTTATTCATGTTTCGCAAAAATCATCCTTGCGTAACTGTGTGGAACCTACTTTCATTAGTTTTCAAGAAAAAAAAATGGAACTATCATTACATGACGTCTGGGTTAGTCTATGAAAAAGATGGTAGAGAATACACATATTATGAATATAATGGTAAACTCATATCATTTACGGTTTTACTCCTCAAGACTGTTTGTAGTCTCTAGCTAGTGCTCGTGTGCTCTCGTTTTTTCTTACTCTGCTAACCACAACCAGGTCTTATTCGCGGTATGATGAACTCACAAGTGATGACTGACATGTTTACGGTGCTTGAGTCATCAGGTGGACACATTGTGGAGTTCTAACTGGCTAAACAACTGTTCTTATAAGACTAAGTTGTAAACATTTTGCTAAAACGGACGAACTTGTAAGCACCTGGCTCTGACTCTTATATATGTACCCTCCGTTAATTTTGCTTTCAGAGAGAGATGGTTAATGGTTCTATTCAGAAAAACGGATCAGAAAATGACTGGAGCCTCAGTTTACTTTCTTCATCTCAGTGCATCACCTAGATAACGGTCCACATAACCGAGTCAGTAACCATTGTAACACTAAATATCCTGACCATGATCGTGTTCTTAAGAAATCGCAGTCTTCGTAGGCGCAGCATGTACCTGGTGATCAACCTGGCAGTTGCAGATATGTTAGTTGGAGGTTTTTCGGAAGTCGTGCATTTGGTTGAGATGGGCTATTGGTTCTGCACATGGCGTTTGGAAGTATAACGTGCCTTACCCAGGAATCTGGGGCTACATTATATTTACCATGTATGTTTTGTTTCCTTTAGCTTCTCTGACAAACCTCGCCGCGATTTCTTTAGAACGTATGCACGCAACGTTTCGTCCATTCAAATACCGCGTCATTAAAAACTGGGTCCTGAGAGTAGTTATCACGGTCACGTGGATGACAGCTGGGCTGGCCTTTATACTATTCATATTCCAAACAATTATTTCCATTACTTAAGGTGTTCGTTCATATCCATTTGCTTGTTCATTATTTTAGTTTCTTACTCGTCCATTGTACTGAAAGTTTATTGTGGAGCGCATCCTCAGCTCTATGGTGCAGCCAGTAGGGAGAGAAAGCTGACCAAGACATTGTGTATCGTGACTCTGGTTTCTTTAATGACATGGCTGCCATATGATGTGTATATTTTTTTGGCTCTCAATAGTGGTAATGTCCATACATTCTTAGATCTAAGTTTGGCCCTTCTGTTTTTTGCCAACTCTCTCGTTAATCCTATCTTGTACACGATCAGGATGCCGGAGTTCAGAAGAGCTCTAGTCTCGCTCGTTCGAAGACAGCGGAGACAAGTTCCGGTTGAAATTCCTCTTCGTGTTATACCTGGTAACTAACGCTGTTCAGAACACCGTGGAAAGGGCCTAAGGAATTTTTTTGCGTCACACTGAACTCATGGTCTTAGTTTGAATTATATGCTTTTAGGTCTAAGAAAAATTGCAAAGAAACAAGACAGAAATCTGTAAATGGTACATGCAAAGAATGGTAATATGAAGTGCTACCGACTAAACTCCTCTCTGAAATGTATTGTAGTGACATGACTGTTTTGCATATTTGCGTATTTTATGGAATTATTTGCCTTAAGAGGCCCCGACTGTAAATATCGAGAATCGCCGGCAAGGCTCGAAAATTCGAAAATCCCGATAGTTTGCCCAAAGAAGGCTTTTGAGGAACTATTCTCGAAAATGTGATTTAAAGTTTCAGGAAATCTAATTTTTCGAGGAATTTGGGAAAAACAAAAATGTGCGATTTGCCGTATTAATTATGCAAGATTAATGCTCGAAAATTTATCACTTTCTTTAAGTTTGTATTCAAACAATTTGCAACGCCAAGAAACGAAATAGATTTTGAACAACAGCATAACTCTTCGTCTTTCTGTCAGTGGGAAACATATTACGTTCTTCTATAGTTTAGGTGCTCCCCCGGCTTTTTGAAAAAATGCTACCGTGCGTGGTTTGGAAAACAACAATAAATTGAGTAACTTCATCGCCTTTAAACTGATCTTGGTATGTCTGATTTCAAATGGAAATAAATGGTGTGGGAAAGTTTGACATTAGTACTTCCAAAATATGAAATAAAAACTCTGGGCAATTCAGGCTTACGCTGACAAAAAACAAACATTCGCGTTCGCTACGTTGGAATAATTTGCATAATGCAAATGTTTTCATGGGAACCTCTGAAGAACCGTCTGGTTACAGCTTGAGAAGTGCAATTTGGAGGCTGCCATTTACAAGAAACGCTCCGAGGACGAGCTTTTATGTTGTAATCTATCCTTTAAATGAAATCATTGTCGTTTAGTTTTCACAGTTCGTTGCATTCATTTGTGGGATTGACAAGCGACGCTACTGATTGCGTGACTGGTATCACGTAAATATCATTCCGCTAAACGATCGCCGGAATTGGAAACATACCTTTCACTGAACCTTTTTTTAGGTTTTGACCTCTTCCTAATTTCGAAGCAACGTTTTGAAATACAAGCATCCATCAGACCTCAATTAGTTCTTTGAATCTTTTAAGCACCGTCTGTGAGTGACCAGCATCTAATTTCTTCATGATTGATCACCACTACTTGATCAAAGATAATAAAACTTTATCATACGATAAATCAAATGTCTTGACTTTTAACACTGTAATACTGTTTACGAGACAGAGAGACAAGTGAGGTAATATATGTAACATCTCAAACTTATCAATAAAACACTATTAAAATGGCTACCAAATCCGGAGGCAACGTTTATTTATCAAAGAAAAAAATTGCGCAGAAAAAGGAAAGTTAACATGGAGGCCAGAGAAAATTGACTGTCGACTAATATCAATGAAAATCGCTTGTTTTCTGCAAAGTTGCATACCTCGTTGATGCCGGAACTCGTGATTACACTTTACTGCAAGAGCAGCTTTTTACAGGTTCTTGCAAACTAGAGATGTAGGTAGCATTTCTACTTTGGTCAGGTGGCTTTGGAATATTCAAGTTCTCGCACAGAAATTTCAGCTCACCAAGCTTTAGTTTTCCAAGTGTGTTCTTCGGACTGGTCGTGGCTTATGGGATGCTGCACATTTAATGCATCCATCACCGCTTCTTTAGCTCCAGGAAAGTTATGTTCATCCTACATGGCAATAGTATCTGTGGGCTCTGGCTCACTCGGAGCATCCGCCCCAAAAAGAAGCCACTTGTTGAGCTGTCAGAAATTCGGATACCCTGAATAGCCGCTCTCCATTGGATCCTCTTGCTCTCCGCATTTCTTTCGCAACAACATCTGCATCAATCTTCATGCAGCTGTCTTGACCAGTGTTAAACCTAGCTTCAAGATAACGCCGCTGCTCTTCGTTAAAACTATATGCTTTCTTAGCTTGCTTTAGAGCCCGTTTTTCAGGTACTATTTACCTCACCCTCATTGGAACTAGTCGATGGTTATGTTGGCATAGACGTTTCGCCTTGACAGAGTCTCGCAGCGTATTTTAACTTCGCTCTATCCAGCAGGGTTTCCCTTTCAATTGCCTGGGTACATTTTCCAAACATAACGTGCTTTTCTACGAGTACAACCCTCCTTGGGGCACATGAATAACTGCTGTTGGTTTTGATCTACACTTTGGCCCCCTTCTTTTCTGTCTTCAGTTGTCTTCACATTGGGTTCTTTCTTTCAGCTATCTCGTGGGGCTAACTCTTTTTATATAATAGCAAAATCAATGCGCGCGCTCTGATTGGTCAGTCAGCTATGGTTTATTGTGCCTGTAAACTCATGGAAATTTTGCGCGTCTTCTGGATTATTATGTAAAAGCAATATACAACAAGTTTCTATGGTTTATATGCGGCTCGCGATTTACGAAACTTCGAGTGTTCTTCCAACATCCCGCGTGGTTTATCAGCTTATAAACCATAGAAACCTGTGGTATATTGCTTAAAAAATCTCCAGGAGAGAAAGAGGTTGAAATTGCTTGGTACTGGGATTCTGGAAGAAAACAAAAATGATAATAATAACCATAGTATGATAATGTTATTCAATACGAAAAATCTACCGAATTTTCTGGAGAACACAATTTTCTATTTTTTTTTTTATCTGAAGAAAGGGTTGGACGCGTGGTTGCGATACGGCGGATGCTGAAATCCCTTTTTCTTCATTCATTCCATCGGAAAAATAAGCACGAAATAAACAGAAAGAAATGTAGGCTCTGCAAATTGTATACGCCCGGCACAAACTACAAACGTTTGCAATAAAGCGCTCTTTAAGTACCTATGATCATTGACCATTCTTCTCACCCCTCCCCCGAACTGGCAAAAACTCACGAAATAAACAGAAACAAATGCTAGCTCTGCAAACTGCATACAGCCACATACCGCACAAACGTTTGCAATAAAGCGCTCCTTAGAACACGTTCCCTTATGTCTTTAATTACCTATGATTATAATCCACTCTACCCACCCCTGCCCTCTTAGCCAAAGTCAGGAAAAAAAACCACTCACACGGGGCATTGCGCTTAAAAATCATATGCCGTTTATATATCTTATCTTGGCACGTGTTAAAACAAAATGCATAGGTATTTTATACCATTTTATAGGAAACATCTCTAAGTCGAGAAAATTAACGTTGGTGTTTATTATTACGCACGTGACCCAGCTGGCACAAGTATTCAGGTTTCTTACAGTAAAGATGAAGCAAGAGTGTTGGTTATCCATCCCGCGATCTCCCACTTCTGTCGCTGATTTGTGGCCCGCAACTTCTATTGGAACAGTGCATCTTGTCTTGCCAGTTCTCCAGCGAATATCGAGGCTGTCTCTGTGCTTGGAGCACACAGTCATGTGCAGCTGGTACTCTCGTGCGACGAAAATCCCTGATGTTTTACCGTTTGGCAAGGAGGTTTATGTATTGCATGAAGAAAAAACGCAAAACCACTGATTACAATCGAGGAAAGCTGTGGTAGTTCTATCACTTACCTGCACGGGCAAGTAGCAACTTTCTCTCGCTGTCGATACTCTCAGTGATGGTTACGATTTTACAAAACGTCCGGTGCCCTTTCACCTCCCGATTACAATTTTTCAGGTCCACAAATTGGACATCTTTTGGATTTTCAACACTTGGACCACAAGCTCCACCGACAAGGGAAGCAAAACTGCAAAATGAAATTCTTATTTAACACGCGAAAGAGATCTTTTTCGGACAAAGGAGGATATCCCTCTATGTTCTTTCGATTCCAAATACTGAGCGCAAAATTGCATCATAGGTTCCACTGTTGAGCACAAACATAGGTAACTAGCTGAAAACTACGGTATTAAAGTATACATAAATCTAAGCATTTTTACTCGCTGAAAGGGCTGTTTGTGATTTTTAAACAAATTTAATTTTTAAGGAAGAATGCTATCATGTTATTTTTCAGTCTAATGGTGTTGCGTGACATTGTTAACAAGAGCAAGATTTCTTGGAACATGAGCTATTTTTAGCCTTCTGTTTGGAGTGGGGATATTGTTAATCTTGAATAATTTGCTAAGAAAATACTTTTCAGGGAGATCTCAATGCTTTTAGAAAAAAATTGTAAATAAGAGTGAACAACAATATTTGGATGATATTGGTGAAACCTTGAAACTTGACTTTCAGACCGGCGCGGCGTTTCAAACAAACTTTTGAGGTAACTTATTAAATTATGGATTGGCGATGTTATGATTGGAATAATAGCAACCTTCCTGAAAGGAGAAAAAATGAAAAGGATAACAAAAATTGAAAATCTTGGACTGGATTAAGACAATGTTTGCCATGTTTCAATTTGTTCTCTTGCCCTACAGCTCCTCAACACCATACATTTCCTATAACGCTAAGTTATGCAAATCGACGAAACGAGATCTAAAATGTGTAGTTTTGTCAGCGCAAGCCTAAATTGCCCAGATTTTTTATTTCATATTTTGGCAGTAGTAAGATCAAAGTCTCCCACACCATTTATTTCGATTCGAAATCACACATACCAAGATCAGTTTTAGGCAATTTATTGGTGTTTTCGAAAGCACTCGCAGTAGTACTTTTCAAAAGGCCGAGGGAACATCTAAAATATTAAAATTGTACTCACTGGTAGAAATACGAAGAGTTATACTCTTGATCAAAATCGTTTTTCGTTTCTTGGCGTTGCAAACTGTTTTAATACAAGCCAAGAGAAAGTGGTCAATTTTGGAGTATATTTTTGCATAATTAATTAGGCAAATCGCAAATTTTCGCTTTTCCCAATTTTCTTGAAAACATTAAATTTCCTGAAATTTTGAATTAATTTTTCGAAAATAGTTCACTAAAAGCCTTCTTTTGGCAGAGTATCGGGATTTTCGAATTTTCGAGCCTTGCCAGCGATTCTCGATATTTACAGTCAGGGCCTCTTAAGCGTTTAAAGGAAACCAAGCAAACAATCAAACAAACGAAGGAAGAAAACAAATATGAGTGATAAAACGATTCAAGCAATCCTGTATCCACATATAAATAGTAATATCAGTTCAATTAAGTTGTTCAAATACGTGACTTCCTGTACGCTACTAAACATTAGGGGTCCAATGCACTTAATCAAGAAATGTTGTTGCAAATAGAATCTGATTCCTCCCTTCATTTCGCACGAATGAAGACGCCTTTCAGTCGTGGATGGAACTAGAAAAGCTAGGAACCACAACAGCAAGGTTCCGTAATTTTAACAAAAACGAATTTCATCAATTTTTCTTTCACTTATGCCTTTGTCAAATAGGTGATCAGTAACAATTGATACTAACAATAGCTAGGCCTAGTCTCTTTGATATTCGATGTCTTGTTGTATAGTGTTTTTGTTAATCTAGGCTGGGAGATTTTTCGTCTTCTAGACCAAGAAAGACGGGGGTAGGGTGTCAACGACGCCCAAAAAGAGCAGTGATAAATAGAATTTAGAATCTGAATCTAAGTATAAATATGTTGCATTCGGCGCAAAAACGTGAGTCATGAGGTAAGTCGGCGAAAGTCCTCCGTGTTGAATCTCGCGCAGCTTTGAAGGAAGCAGAAGGCCTCTAAACGGAGGATCACAGATGAATCAAATGAAATAAATTGACGCCGTCATTACGTAAAATTGTTAGCGTTTGAGAGAAACGCTTTCAATACCTACAAAGGATGATTGGTAAGAAAAATTTTGAAAAGGTGCGAAAGATTTTTCCCTCAGGGTGGATTCCATACAGAGGTTTAGAGAGAGAGAGAGAGAGGCTACGCACGGAAATTATGCCTTTTCATCCCTTGTATGACACACAAGAGAAACCAAACTAAAACCATTATTCTAGTCAGTTTCTAACCGTCGCAAAAAAAAAAAATAAACAAATAAACAGTTGGTTTCATTTCGGTCAATTGGTGATTGAGAAGGTGATGGGTTTAACTTTAGTGCAAAGCCTCCCGATTAGAACAATTATCGAGTAAATCCCGAGAGGGGCGTAATTATATCAACATTCGATTATTATTAAATATGATCCAAGTTTATATAACATAGTTCGCTATATCAAGGTCATTCAGGTGTGGCTTTCTATAACACAATTCAAGTTAGGACATGTCTAAAACCTTGACTATTCAGTAGAAGACTTCTGTAAAACCTGTATAAAATGACCTACGAAGCCCCACAGAAGGTTTTATTCCTGGGGAGCGGTGTAGGGAGGGGAGGGAGGGGAAGGAGGGAGGTGGGTTTGTAATATAGATTGAGGAAAGCCTGTAATTTCTCCGCTGTTGTAATAATTTCGATCTATATTGTAACAATTAGATCTGTAACACTACACCTTTGAGTAGTAGTGCTATTAGGAAGAATTTGGCAGTCTTATTACGTAAAACTGGCAGAGATCCTTACGATAAAGGAATTATTGACTTGTCAATAAAAAGTTTATGTTATCCCTCGTTGTTAATTTTTAACTATAATCTAATAGCCAAATGTTTATCCAGGCAAAGTTCATTGTGTTTTTTTATTTCGGCCCATCAAACAGAGCTACCGCTGACAACAAGGCTCGCCTTAACATGGAGTAATAATAATAGAATTCAGAGGGAAAATATAAATAGGTCTAAGATAAAATAGCATTTCCGTGTATGAAAACATCTACTTATAAACGCCTTCAATATTTAAACCGTCATTACTGTATAAGGTAATAATAAGGTAAATGTTTCGTAGAGAAATATGAAATAGTACTCTGTAATGTTATGGAATGAAATAAAGTTTTTAAACAGAACTTGAGGATATACTTGCGTTGGGTGGCCAAACGGACTGGCGAAAAAATCGAGAAACATAGTCAAAATGTCTTGCTTTGATCGGGTTGAGGATGAGTTGTTAACACCAAAGGGCCTGTTTTCCAACATCATTCACTGAAACACCTGTAATAGGCTTCACAGCAAGTGCACTTTTATCAGGATGCAGCCCACATGTTCAGCAATACCATACCAAACTGCCTACTTCTTAGGAGCTATGAAAGCCCTGTAATGCTACAAAAGGTGTCTGGTCAATACCCCTGTTTCAATTACATACGGCGTATAAACCTTGTAGATCTTATACTAACACTCCCGGAGTGTCCCAGAATGCTATTGTCTTTCGCGACATGTACTTTCAGTGCATTGTTGAACAACGGGCGGTATAGCAATTTGCATATCCACGATGACTCGGTTGTGATTGGTTGACAAATTTAGCTTTGGGAATACTCGACTTTCTTAGCAGATTTCAACGCCTGCCAAACCGTTCAATGTATGAAATCAATCCCGGGGTGTGATAAAGTTAACAATAGCGCTGTAATGGAGGCGGGCGGCACTCTTTACAAATGATTTTATAAGCGAATTCGTGTGCAGTCAGTCCTGGCCAAATCATGTACTGAAATTGAGTTGCACCAAACTATTAAATAAATAGAGCAAAATAGATGGCGCGTGCTTAGTTTCGGCTTAGTTAATCAAGCTCTCGCTAATCGAAATCGATCCATTGATTCTATTAAGTTTCATTTCTGGGAGAAATCGATCAACTAATTTTATACGAATTTGATTATTAAAGCCTGGTTTTAACCAGCGACGCAAGCGCAAGCGCAAGTACAATAGCGCTTATTTCACTGCGGAAACGGGCTTAACGCAAGGATAAGCATTAGCGCAAGGATCAAAATGTGTGCTTGCGCTTATGCTTGCGTTCGCTTGCGTAGTGTTCGTTTTCACCTGACATAAGCTACTTATGCTTGCGCTTATGCTTGCGCTTATGCGTGCGCTTATGCTTATACGCTTGTGCTTGCGCTTTTCTTTTCGCTCTTCGAGTAAGTCTAAGAGCCTAAAATTGGCTGTGCACAAACGGGAGAACCTTTCCCACCCGAAGTAGATTTCAAGTTAGGAGCGATAATACTCAGTAGCACTTTTTTGGATGCGAAAATACCAATTCATAAGAAAGAAAGACGCCGATTGTTTAACCGCGGGAGTCACGATTCACTGCATTAAAAAAAAAAAAAATCAGAACTCGACTTCGAGTGGACGTAAAGAAACGATTCGGAGTTCTGTTTAAAGCTTGAAATGTGTACTTTGCAGCAAAAATACTGTTTTCCAAGCGAAAACAGAGATTAAAAAAAAAAAAAAAAACGCCAACGATGGGCTGGTAGTTAAAGTAAGTCCCATTGTTCTTGGGGGTGGGGGGAGGGGTGAAGAGGGTCGGAGTTTTTGCTGGCTCCAAAGTCTCTTGGGGGTTTTAGGGTAACTGATTTCGGAGCGCATTTTCGTGTTTACGGAACAGCTTCTGAAAATCATAGTTTTGATACAGCTTCCACGCTTCGTATTAACTCCAAATTTCGCACATCTCTAGTTTAGGTTTAAGGCTTACTTTTCCCGGGTAAACCTAAGCAAAGGAATCCTGAATTGAGGAAGCAAACTATCTTCCCGAATTTTAGAAGCTCATTTGATACTACTATTCCAAGGCCGAGGAAGGTCCAAAGGGTCTCAAATGATTCCTTAACATCTCTACTGAAGAAGCCGGGGTAAACCTAACCACTAAAATGGTTTAGTATTACGCATTGGAGCAAAATGTATACTGTGTTTAAACATTTCGCCCCATTTTCTTTGTATTTAGAGGCATTTGTCTGACGATGCCTTTTCAAATCTCGCGCTTCGAGCCTAAATAACGTCCCGGATACGTCGCACTATTCTGCGCGACACACACAACTGACAATTCCGGCTCCTGTCTTATTTGTAGTTCTTGATAATTTTTAAGAAATGTTTTAGCATTGCTCTGTATATTTTAGTGGGGACCACTCCGGAAGTTTTAACTTTTTAATTTTAACTGTTTATAAATTGTATACTTTAGTGAACTATGAATTAACCTAACGATACCATGTATAAGCTCATTTTATAATTTGTTTCCTATTATTTTAGTGCGGGGCATTATCGTGAGTGTCGAAGGAAGGAGCCTTGTAAGGGGAGTCTTGGGGTATCTTCCCCATAGAATTTTCAAATTTGCAGGCTCCGAAACGCTATTTTCAGCACTTGTCATGAGATATGTATCCGACTGAAAAATCGACCTCGAATAAGTGTGAGAACGACACTGGACTAGTACCAGGCTGCGCCATGACAAGCACTTCCGCGAGAAACAAAAGAAATAGGACACGTCTGCACGCAGGTTATTTACCACTAGCCTGCGTCGCAGACAGTCCAAACCCCCGGTATATCTAGGTTTTCAAGCGTTCGCGTGACAAGTCCGGCTGCAACGCAGGCAATTTACCACAAGCAAAAAAGCAAACAAACAAACAAACAAACAAAAACAAAGAAAAGTACAAGAGATGTTGGTAAGAAATGCTCTTATGAAAGCCTACTGACATCAGCTAATTTACTCGAACGTGTAGCCAGGTGTTAATAATAAAACCGGCGAGTCACTGAAACTAACTCAAATAAAGATCATAAAGGAACACAAATATAAAGTTATTGAAGTTCGGTGAAGTTGGATAACCTTTTAGTAACATGCGGGATGTTTCCCGGGGGGAGGGGGGGGGGGGGGTCGGTGGTACTACAAGAAACTATTACAGGGAGGCTCCGACCCGAAGTCCGACCCCTTACCCTTTGGTATACCTTCTATTGGAAAATGGTACCCCTTTCACCAACCTACTTAAGAACACTGCATCCCCTTTCTAGCCCTTAGCAGGGGCGTAGCGAGCCTATAGGCCCGTAGGCCTGGGACTACAAAGTTTTAGCCTACCCATCCTATATATTATTGTGCCGTTGTGAGAGATAAACAGTTTCCTGAAATTTTTCGCGAGCGTTACAAAAAAGAAAACGCAATTTATCAACGTAATTTAGGATTATAACAATCACGGCAACCACTCTGTAAGGGTGAGATTACTAAAGCAAGGGACAACTTAGGAGCCCGCAGGCTACCGACAATCGTGCAGCGGTTACATATGGCAAGACAGCTAACTGCTCCTGGGCAGCCATGGCGAAGCGTGACGATCTATAGTTTCTTCTAGGAATATTTTTTTCTTTTTCAAATTTGTGCGCGTGACAAAGGGGAGTTCAGATCACATTCATTCATGGCAAATAAAACAGCCATTTCTGGCTTAGGAAATACTGGATTATGAAGCTTTTGTTCCTCTGGTTCAAAATTATGGTAAAATTCAGGGTATATATCTTGACTTCACAAACACTTTTTTTTTTTTCGATTCTGAGGAATGCATGAAATGGCGCTTTAGAGGTTTCAGTTAAAAACATTTCCTGGGGAAGCATATCCCCCTTCCCCCCAAGAAGCTCGCAACTTCGGTGCTCGATACACGCCATTGGCATGATAACGACTCTCGCGTTAAAAACAGGCCTACAACTATTCAAAAACCTCGCTACGCCCCTGCTTAGAATGAAGTCTTCTTGTCACTTTCATGTAGTGTTCAATAAATCAAAACAGTACAGTCATAAGGTATGTGTCTTCGAAATATTTGAATGAAAGGCCCTTTTAAATACTTAAATGACAGATTTCCCTACCTTTTCATGTACTTTGATTCGTGAAATCCCTTCCCTTTCATATAGCTGAAGCGTAAGAAAGATATCCCTCTCGGGCGGAGCCTCCCCGTATAAGCCATTATAGGGAGTACACCCCGGGGGATATTTGGGATCCTATAAGCCTTAACTGTTGTGAAATATAAAGGGACAGGGAAACGATATACGGAGATGGGATCACTATCAAAATTTCAAAAGTGGGTGACAAAATGACTCATACTTGAGTCATTAATATGCGGGATTTCGGAACCTGATATTAGGGGAAAGGGTAGAGAGACAATTAAAGCATAGTTATTATACTTCTAATAATATACATGAAAAAATTTCTCGATTCTGATTGGCTAAGAGAAATGCAGTTTTTAGGAAACACCGGTGCAGATAAAAGGTAATTCAGTGCAGAAAAAAGGAAATACAGTGCAAAACAAGGTAAAAAAGCTGAGGATTCTGATTGGTTGATAAACAAAGGCGCTGCGATTGAGCAAATCAAACGCGGCCTCTGAATGGCGCAAAGTCTGAAGAGCTGCAAGCGACTCTGCGAGCCAAAACAATGGCTGGCTTTTTGAGCAGGTTTTCTTTCTTCGTGACCGCAATAACAGCAGAGAAGCTGCAAAACAGCTCTAAAAAAGGAGAAACGGCTGCGAAAAGCACTGTATTTTAGCTGTCTGTTTGGAAACAGTGGTGTCCAGAGAAGGGAATTACCGACGTAATTGGAATTACGAGTCCGTTGATGGAGTGACGCCGAGATTAATAAACGAGGACAAACAAGGCGAAGATAACGAACTAGAAAGCCTGAAGGTAATGTTTACAGCGCTTGATAGACACTTAGCAAACAAATTAGCCTTATAGCTATAGCCTGTAATTGTTTAGCCAGTTTTTACAGCAAAAAACGCTTTAAAAACATCGAGAAAACTGTTGTTTTGGTTCACCTTAGCTTCGTTGCGTTGCTTCTGCAACGTTAAGAAGCTATCTCACAATTTTTTCATGTATATTATTAATAAGTAATCACATGATTTTTCTCGTGCAATTTGGAATAAATAAGCACTTGTAAATTTTTTCAAAGACCACAAATTGCACTCGCCCTACGGGCTCGTGCAATTTTGTGAGCCTTTGAAAAAATTTACTCGTGCTTATTTATTCCAAATTGCACGAGAAAAATCATGTGATTACCTACACAAAACTTGCTTCTCTTTTAAATGGTGCTTTCCTAACAAATCGACATTAGATGGCAGTTAATGTTTGTCACGATGGAGAGTCAAAACTTGGGAGAAATTATAGAAACAGGACTGGCATATCAAGATATGGAATAATATTTCGCGGTACTTTCATATGATATTTCATTTGTCGTGCTGACGATACCAGATTACCAGATTAGTCGAAGGTATTCAAGTAAAAAATTTCGCTTATGTGACACTGTAGCGGCCACATTCGTCACTATGCGCAATGGACAAGGACCAATGATTCTGATTACACAACCATCAGGAGTTATTGAGCGGGGTATTTTGCATATTGATGATGTTCGGTCCGTTTCTACTTCTTTCAAAGCTTCCACGACTTTAACCCATTGACTATCGAGCATTTTCCCGAAAAACACCTTTTGAAGCTCGTCGAGCCGTATTCTGGCCAGATTCTAGCCAAAAAGAACCAAAACTCCCCAAAACTGTTTGCTAGTGGAGTTCATAGCGCCTTTCTGTTCCTGATGCTTGCTTTCCAAGATCGGGCATGCGCAGAAAACAAAATTACGAGACCGCCCCCACTTCTTCTACCTTTCGCTTTCCCTCCTCCCCTTTTCTTTCGCTTTTCTTGCCTCGCTTTCTTTTTCTGTTGCTGGGAATTTTCTTGGCTTCCTTACGGTGGGAAAAGATTTGTGGAAAACTTTTAAGATCATAGGATTAGGTGGAAGGAAGTGCAGGTGGGTGGCGGAACAAGATTTTCATTCAAATTTTCGGCACAACGTCACTTTTTTTTTTCTCCAGCCTGTTTGACGGAATCGTGCTCATTTGGGTATGGTTTGAAAGATCTCCTTCGACTACACATATAACATGCTACATGTAAACGTTGTCCGTGAGCATTAAAACTGACTCGTCACAAGCGGGTATAAGGGACGTCGTTCTGCGCGGTCGGTTTTGGCCGGCACGGGTGCCAATGGGTTAAAATGAAGAAAATCCCACTAGGTCCAAAAATGCAGTTGTTGATGGATGAAACATCATTTATTTAACGCAATTTAACTTACTGCGTTAGGAGAACGCAATCCACTTGCTTAGGTTCCCTGTGCTAATTTAAGCGGTAAGAGTTTTCGTCGTGCGTCAGTGTATTCTGGAGTTTTCCAGAAACTTACCATTTACTATTGCTTTAGATAGATAGATAGATAGATAGATAGATAGATAGATAGATAGATAGATAGATAGATAGATAGATAGATAGATGCTTTATTGTCTTAATAACTTGCAGCCATAGGCTGAATTACGAAAGACATTACAATAAAGACATTACAAAGTATATAAAATATAACAATAAAAAGGTAAAAAGAGTAAAATTGCTACTATAACTAACTAATTAACCACTACTAAGCGCAGAAAACGTGACTAAAAATAAAAGATTTTTTGCATCGATTGGTCTTGCACAAAGGTAAGGCAAAGTCCCGATTCCTCCTTAAAAAGTAATTTGCTGGATTCTTGGGAGGAAGGAGTTTGTGAAGAGTGTGCCCAGGGTCACCCACGACTTCATTAAAGAGCTTTGATGAAATCTCTTCTCTCCTTTTAAAGAGGGTTGGCAAACCTGAAAATTCTAGGGCCTGATTGTATGACATACTGGGGTAAATAATTCGCAATGCACGTTATTGCAGTCTCTCCAGGTCTTCGCTGAGGTAGCCCGGGAGGGCGCGATGGAACACGGGGCATGCATATTCAAGATAGAACGAATGCATGTAATGTAAAAAAGCATTAACTCCTCAGGCATAACCTGTGACACTGCCATTGTATCAGGTAAAGAAATTATTTGTACTTTTTGTAGTTATTGCTTCTCGAGGCAATGACAGAAATCGCTTGGGAATTTGTCACTCAACAGCAGGCTAAAAAGGTTTAAAAAGCCACAAGACTGTCGATTATAAGAAAAACAACACATAAATCGGTTATAAACATTGTGAGCAATGCATCTTATGAAATCTGACTTGACGTTTCGTATGTGGCAACATACATTTTCAAAAGCAACCATTATGACATGAAAAACTGTTAATATTCAAAAAGAAATTGCGAGTGATCTCGGTAAGATTAAAAATAGCATTGACATACTAATAAAGTGGCAGCTTGTCACTGGTAAGATTAGCGTTCAAATTCGGGTTCATTTCTTGTATAAACAAGGTTTCTTTTATCTTGTAGTGGTAATCAGTTTTCCTGACGCGAGGATTTCAAAATGATCCCATTAACTGATGTTTGTTCCTATTTGGAGAACGCTTTGAAATGTTCAGTTTATCTATCCAGCAGTCGTCGCTTCGTTTCGTAGATCGCAGTCCCAACAATTCGCTTCACGGTGCGAATAAATTTGGCTAAGACAATTGTATTCCATTTGAGTGCTTTTTTTTTTCCCAATTGTCTTCAGAAGGGAATTTTCGCATTTCTTTTTTAGGAGAAACAAAAAAGTAAAATGTTTCCGGCCTGACTTGAACTCGCGACCTTCCGCGTGTGAGGTGGACGTAATAACTACTACACTACGGAAACCGCAATGCGTCCTACATAGTAGTTTTAAGTTATCAAAAGTATTCGTATTCCCCCGACGGCCCTGGGACGAGTTCGCTCTTGAACATCAATGCGAGGCTATTGCAGGGAAAAGTTTTAATATGGCGAAGAATTGCCCGGCCGTCAAAGTCCCGAAACCTCACTGCTCTGCCTACAATTGTTCCAACAGTTTCAATGTTACTTCCCACTGATTTCCAGCATGTAACGAAAAGAACACTATGCTCCTGGAATGAATGAGCGGGAGAGACGTCGAAGGTGGATTGCAGCATGTCGACTGGGGTTACAATTATAGGCATACTCACAAAGAAACAAAGGCAAACCCTATTCCTACGATATTTGATTTTCCTAAACATCTCCAGCGAAAAGAAGCGAAACAAAGTCAAGATCCGGAAGAGAGACGATTAGGAGGTGTGATAAATGTTTCCAAGAAAAACAGAACTCAAAAGCTAAGCGAACCGAGCCAATCGAAGGTCAGCGAATGTGTGGATCTCCGTGAACCGGCTTTGCACAAAGAAGATCGGTTGAAACACAATGAAAGTATCATGAATGAGCAAATTAGTGACCAGGCCTTGCTTGTATCATAATGAAAGTGTTGTGGATGATCAAATCAGTGATCACGTACCATTCGTTGCTTGTAAAATCTCAGCAAGAACTTATGAGTTCTGAGAAGATCAAGGACGATTTATTACCATGATGAAGCTGTCAAGACAGATTTAACGACTGATCAAGTCGTTGCTAATAACCTGAATTTTTTAGGCCGAGAGTATTGACTAATAATGGGTAAGTCAACATATAGATTCTCTAGTTCGAAGATTTGGGAATCTATGCTTCTCAGAATTAAGTGTCTGCCCTTTGACCATACTTTTAAGAAAGAGTATAAATACTGTCTTCTGCATAATCAAACTTGATTTTGTTGCTGCTACTGTTAATTAATTTCATTTTGCTGTTTTCTTTTTTTTTGGCAACAAATAAAACTTATGTAGTCTAACTTAGCTGAATATTTAACTTCTTGTGCTGCCATTTACTTGACCATGGCAGTGTCCAACCAGAAAGCTTATTGGCTGCATTGTACTTTGGCCACCGCTCACATTATAAATTTATTCCTTAATGGCTTAACTCTCTTTATTATTGTCATTTCTTTACCTTATAAACTGCCCTTATAAAATGCCCTTTATAGTGTAAATAAATAAAGAATTGAATTGAATTGAATAATTTTCATTGTTATATACCTAGACTTTCACTTAACAAAACGAGTACTGCAATTAGTTGATTCTTGGTCATGTGCCCCTGACCATATTCAAATGTATCCCGATCGGGATACAATTCGGCAGTTGTCACCCGCTCGCAGGATACAACAGCATGTGATTACTGCATGACTAGAAAGTGGCATGATCTTCAGCACGTGCTCATGTCAGCTTGATGGACGAAGGAAGACCTGAGACCACTGCCAATTTTCTGTTTAAACCAATGATAACACAAAAGTTATGGAACCTGGAACTAGAAGGAAACATTTTTCTCTAGCATCAGCCGAAGAAATTCAGCATCTAATAGGATGAAAAGATTCGGAAAATACAAAAAAGGCATATTCTACTTTTTCAGGTACTTTTAGCCATTTGTACATTATACATTCAGCAGGCATGTGAATAAAGACATGTTCTTGTATGGCCGTCTTTGTTTGTTTGTCAGTTCATTTTGCTGTGGTTTTTGAAGGGAAAGTCTCTGTATATAACAAAGCACTTAATGTATGGTCCCTCGGGAAACTAGTTAGTTTGGTTTTCCCTCGAGTCCTGATGTTTCCTGAGACGTTCCCTCAGGACCATACATTAGGTGTATATTGTTGTAAATTGTTATTGAAAAATTCCAATATATTTCCTTATCACCAATGAAAACTAAAACTTTTCTCTGCACCTGAAGAACACTTGTGGACAGAGAGAGTTGCCAGTAACAGGAATCATAAATTATGAAGAAAATAATATATTTCTTTCCCTGCTTCACAGTCATACACCGGTTAACTGTCTCTTCTGCCGGGTTACATATCTGTGTAGCATGTACTTGCCAATCAGCATTAGTAGTAAGAACATTTAGTATGTACATTGGCCGGAAGAAAGAGAGAGACTTGTGCCCAAAGTACATAAACACTAATGTAATTGTTGTATTATCGTTTCTGTTTATTGTTTTTAAAGG
>JAEMWC010000669.1:375000-470000 GCA_016490735.1 Pachyseris speciosa
TTGCCTGCAACGGCAAAGTATAAAATGTCCGCGTCAAAAATACAAGAAAATACAAAAATACAAGAATAACAAAGGAAAAGACAAGCAAAATGTGATAGGAAAAGAGGGTCCTCATCAATCCGCGAATTAAGCGAAAACGCAATTAGCTAGTTAGCAAAAATCGCAAATACTGTAGAATTCCTAAAGTAACAGCACCCGTTACTTTCGAATCTTGAAGGCAAAAGGGGCCACTACTTTCGGATAGCTCGCGTTGCATTCGGATGCTCAAAAAACGCTTGCAATCCACAGTCGTTTCACACAAAGAGGACGCGTAACATGAAATTAAAAGGTCTGTTCGTTTATGCATGTTACGAACCGACCCACATGAACAAAGCAGACTATATCTGCAAGAGAAAGGCCTCAAATGTTGGTACTGAAGTGCGAAAGGCAAAGAGGGCCCTTGTCAAGCCGCGAATTAAGCAAATTTAGAAAAAGTAACAAGGATTTTGTTTGTAGTGGCAAAAAGCTTGTAATATTTACCTGATAACGAAAATCGCAAAATATAGAAAAGGATATAATAAGGAAGAAGAAAGGCAAATGACATAGGCACAAGAGCCCTCAGCAAGCAAAAATTTAGCAAAAAAAGCAATAGTAAGTAACAAGGAATTTATCTGCAACTGCTGCCAAATTCGCAAATACAGCCACAAAGTTATTTCCTACAGTGCTAAAAAAGCTTAGTAGAAGCACAAGCAACGATTTTCAAAGAACGGGCTCTAGTACTCTAGCCATAACTTTCTTAGTTTCTGGGACTGAGATGTAAAGGAAACAAAGCTGCCTTTCCAAAGCTACTAAGATTAGCAGAATCAACGATAACAGAATTATTACCAGAACAGATATTCTCATAACAGGTGGCAGAACTACTCTCATCCAGTGTCACCTCAGGTGGAAACTGAAAAACAAACTGTGAAGTTCTGTAAAGTTCTGATATTTTTCGCGAAAAAACTGATACATTGCTAAGGTTTAAAACAGTACCTGCATTTTGTTAATTACAGGCTGTAGGTACTCGACTTTTTGTCTCAGTTGTATTAATATTATAAGAAAACTGAACTTATTACATTGGAATGAGTATCACCGGGACAATGCAAATTATTCCCCTTAATACTATTTCTTAAAGTTCATCTTCCCAAATTGACCAAGAGAAGTACAAAACCGTTGTACAGCAAATAGTAGGGAAAAAGGGCAAGGCGTCGGTCAAAGAAGTGGAAAGGCACTGTCAGGTGGCTCTGGGGATTGTCGGGCTCAAGCCAATAAGATGAAAGGAGAGGGACAACTGCTACCTTCCTATCCAAGGGAAGTATTTTACCAAGATGATGAATAATGCTGCAGTCAATTCCAAGCGTGATCATTTATGACATCTATTAGGCCCGGGAGGGGAGCTGTCATTTTGAAATAAACCCCTAAAGGATACTAATCTGGGAGTGGCCAAGCTTTTTCTTAACCCCAAAAGAGACCATTTTAAAACATATTATAAAAGAACAGTTTTTAGTGATACAACCCTAAACGAGACGTTCGCGGCTAAATATAATGGCGTTTTTCCCGAAATTTGTACCCATAACCGAGACGACAAGCATCAACGACCCTTTCCTTTGCCAGTAACTCCCCCCCCGGGGGGGGGGGGGAAGGGGGATTATAAGGCGACCATTTACGGACTTTTAAGTAGCTTCCACTTCTTTGTCTGTTATTTCAACTCAAGGTAAGATAATATTCTCTTGTTCAACATCATTTAAAATTAATTATTTATGTATGTCGGTTTTGTGCATTAACTTGAGCGCATCTACTAGAGCATGACACAAGTACCATGCGAGCTCTACATGAGTTTCCTTGTTTCTTGTTTGTTTGTTTGGTTGCTTGTTTTGAGACTAATGACATCCTGAGGATAAGAGAAAATAAGGTTTCTCTTTTGCCGAAAATCATTCACGATTTACACCTTATTCGATGGTTTAACAATAAATACGCGCGGATATTTTGCGAATTGCGTTGAAAACAATTTCTTTCATTGAAAACGAAATATCGATTCAAGAATGCCCTTACGTTTGTTTAAAGGCTTTAAAAGCTAGAAGGTATCGTCAACTCATAGATCAGAAATTATGACAAAGCGTATTTTTGCAGTTCATTTTCAGCAACTGCAATGATGGGCGAAATTCTCTTGAATTAACTTTGCTGACACGGAAAAGCTGCTTATTTTTTGAAGACAGAGCTTTTCTGGCCTTTGTTAACTGTCTGTCCGTAAGTATATTGTGTTGTTTTCCTTGGTCCCGTAATAAACGGTCTAAACTTCGTAAGATCGACCTAATCCATTTTGTTTTCGTACTTTTATTGTCTAGTGCTTTGTCAAGTTCCTGTTCTGGTATGTTTTTAAAGAGTTCTCGTTTCGTTCACAGATTTTGCCCATCAATAAAATGCCTTCAGGTCACTTTGTGTCTTTTTTTCAGGTTGTGTTTTTGTTTCTGTTTTTTACGGTTTTGTTGTTCAGCTGTCCGCCTCTTTCTGTTTGTTTTGTTTCATCAGAGGTTTCTGTCTGTTCAGCTAAACAATTTGTTCTGGTTGAAACGTCGTCGCTTCAAAAGTCAAACGTAAATGACGTAAACAATCAATTTCAAAGTTGGTTAAGTCGTTGCTCCCCTTTCCGTTGATCCGTATTTGCTCTGTTCTAAACAGGTTAAACCGGGACACTACCGTGTAATACGCTGGTATATTTTGCGCGTTCTCTTGACCTAATATGGGAAAATGATGCAATAGTGGAATAATAAAATGAGATAACGACAGACTTTCAACCGACTGTCGGTCGTTATATCGATTGATTATGTTGGCCATCAACTGATATGACGACCGATATAGCGGTAGGCTGTGTACACGAATGTCGATCGAGATAAGGACGAAGAGTCGAAAAAACATATCGATAGTATATTGACCGATGTATCGGTCGGTAAGCGGTGAAATATCGATGAAGTATCGGTAATGTGTCGGTGAAGGGTCGGTGATCGGCTTTCCGGTGAGGTTGACCCCCGGGCTAACCAGGAGGATTGTAAAATCAGTCGAGCAAACCTGAGGAATTTCCCTCGGAAATCGGGGAATTTTGCATGACAAAGTCTACTGGGTGAGGTGTCTCGCAGCAGAAAACCCCCTGACATAACAAAGGAGACTTTTGACTGCGCAGGTGCGTAAATTGTTTTTGTTTTCTCAGTTTTCGACGATCACACGGATTTGTGTGCTGTTGAATTTGACAACCAAAACTTTAACGATAAGGCATTCTTATACAGGTCGTCAGCAAGCCAAATCAGACATATTACCACGAAAAGCAATTTACGGTGAAGAAAAAAATTTGGGTGTGACATCAATTGTCGTAGTTTTGCGGTCGGTAAAGGTCTGTTCGTGTGGTGGTGTCGACGGTCAAGATGGCGATTTGTCTGCAACGAGTATTTGACGAGCCCAGTGTCGATGCATTTTTCTGCCGTCCAAGAGTCTGCTTCAGATCGTAGTTAATGTCAGGCTAAACAAGTGGGACTGTTGTGGTAAGTACAACCCATCTTTGGTTCCTGAGTTTGTTTTTTTTAGGTTTTTATTTGCTTCGTTTTCTGCCAAGGAAGAAATCGTATTGCTATCATTTTCAATTCCATGGTGTTGTTCAACAAGATAATCTTACCGTTGTCGTTTACATCATTTCTTCATGAAAGTCGAATACAACACTGCAATTAACTAATCCTTCCATTTGATGGGTACAGCTGTCGTTTCATATCCATGATTTTTGTTGTCAGGCAAGATGAGTGGTTTGATTAGTAAATTTAGTTTTTGTATTACCTCAATTAAAAGTTTGTCATCACACCCCCGAGACTTTTGTTTCCCTTCGTGATATGGGAATTCCCATTAACAGGGGATACTTCTGTTATTTTACTACCTGTTAGCAGAATCTGGTGTAATTTCGTGGTGCACCCCCTATTCACCCTGACCAGACAAAGCATCGTTGATCGAATTTCATTTTCAAAATATTGGATTTTTAGGCTCACGCTTTTACCCTGCCTAGATTTCGCAAATTATAATATACTATCAATATACACCTTATTCCAAAATGGCGGCCGCTCGGAATGATCTGGGGAGAGCAGCGCGGAAACGAGGCATCGAGGGCCAAGTCAAAGTCAAGCGATGTAAACAGCAATGGCGTTCGTAGTATCTATCAGGAGAATTGAAGACATACCTGGCAGTTTGTTGAACGGATGGGATCCTAATCAGTTGAAAAATGCTTAACTAAAATTTTGGTTCAAGTGTCGTGGTGATTCTTGTAAAGGTTTACGTAATTACCAAAGCACAATTTTGTAAGCGGTAAGTGATATAGTGATTTTGCTGTCGGAAACGCCGACCTTGCTAAGGCTGCTAAGGTCAATTAAGTATCTCATTTTCTTCGTTCTTTTACAGCGTGAATGAGTATTATTTGAATGAAAAGACCGAGTATCTTCTAGTCGACCCGGACGAAAATCTCATCTATATCCGCCATATAACGATTGAGCTGGTAAAGAGCTTTTCAGGCTGAGGTTAGCGCTAATCATTGATTAAGATGTATTAACGCCTATAAGTTCAGTTGTCATAAGATGGTATTTAACCCGGGTTAGCGCTAACCATGCTTCGAGCAACTGGGCCCAGGGAAGCTGACTACAACACTACAAACATGTAGGAAAAATATTTACCCGGGATTAACTTAACCAAAATTTGATTTGCTTGGAACGCTAAAAAGGATATTTAAATTAAGTTTTTTTTCTCGGAAATGTAGTTCAGAAAATCAGAATAGTTCAAAATAGTAAGCAAACTGAAAATAAATGGTCATGTTGCCTGTACGCGAGTTATGTGCTTATGCTTACAAACACACCACATTTGACTGACAACACTAAACAGAGTAAATGCACTAGACTGTCCCATATGTGGAAGTTTTTTGTCTTGTTATTCACACACTCCACGTGGATTTGAAGGGAGACAATTTGCTGTGTTTGCACAACTTCCTCAGAGGTCATTTGACCTTTGGTTCCAATAAAAAGTGCCCCATGGAAAGTTGACTAATAAATGTTTTGGCACCCCCAGGTGAGATTTCCAATGAGCTCCTTCAGATTGGTATGCCGGTTTTTATACGAGCTATAAAAAGATCACTGTTTAAACGAAGACTCTTTAGGCATTTGACAGCAGAGCTCACTACAATAAATTATGACCCTGGTAGAAGGATATTTATCTTTAAAATCAGCATTCATGTGGTCATTGATCTTTGCCCTTGAGGGTCATACTGAAATGATGCTGACCTTTAGAAACATAAAATTAATCCAGGCTTAATTGCATTGGTCTTCCTTGTTCTCTAATTCATATTTGCTACATCATGAGAAGGTGAATGCCAATAATTAATGTTTTCACCTTCTTTTACTGGATTTAAATACTGAATTATACTCTTGAAAATGTCTTTATTGGGAAATCCAGAATAAAAAGCTAAATGTTTAACTGACTTCATAAATCTATCGACGCTAAATACTTTTGATTGTAAATCTTGGAAATATCCGCCTCGAATTGTCGGAGTTTTTCAGTAAGCTCGGCTTTCTCACAGTCGTTTTATAGCTCCCTAGAATCTCTATGAGGACAAATATCTGAATCACGATGTCTTGGTTGATGACAGCAGGTCAGGAGTTGCTGAGGTTTTCCTCAGTCTTTTTCGTTTCATCGGACTACTATGCTTTGGTGCTTTTCGTTTTACGAGCCAACACTTCTTTCACGGAAAAGCGGATGGTACAGCAGTAGTTTTCAAAGTTCTCTCGCGACCAGCAAACGAACAAATATAGCCCGAAGACTTGAAGTGGCGCAAACATACCCTTGATCGAGTGTTTTGTCACTTAAAGTTAATCCAAGATCCCTTCGTATGGCAACAATCCATTCGGCTTGAACACACTACACGTCGGTCTTCTGGAAACTTCTGATAAAAGATTTTCACACCATTTTTCCACATAAATTTTCTTAGGACAGAATGGAATAGAGCAATTTTGAAGCATGATCGCTCACGATTACCATATGTAAACACCACAAGATTTTCACGCCGGCCCTCGATGCCTCGTTTCCGTGCTGCTCTCCCCAGATCATTCTGAGCGGCCGCCATTTTGGAATAAGGTGTATTGAGTTATCACCAAGTTGTACTTACTCCAAATTTATTTTGTCTTAAATCTTAACTTTGTAGACCATTCCTTTAAGTTATCTTGGCGTTTGTTGTCAGGACAGTCGTTCGCAAGTGAAATTAAATTGTGCTTCGAGATTTGATTGCGACTACATTTTTGTGTATTCCCGAATAACTAATTCGTGATACGGGGATCGGCCAGGAGGAGAGATTCTCTAATACCATCTCAATACTTTCACCGAAACAAAAGAAATTTAAGTACTGCATTGATAGACCAAATTTTCGATCAAAGATGATTCTTGCGCGAGCAAGTTTGTTCCGCCTTTGATGGATGCTACTCGAATTCGTTTTCGTCAATTTGTCAATATGCCTTGGTCAAGCCCCCTTAATGCAGCTTTACGTCTGTTTGCTCATCCTTTTTCTTACTTTTCTCAGGTAATTTTGAGTTTGACTGCAAATTAAGAGGGTAGAGAACGTAAAACTATTTCAGATCAGGAGAATTCATAGGAGTAGTGATTTTAAGTGATAGGATGGCAAAAGAATTTCCAACCTGACAGCTGATTACGCTACATTTTCACCAATTCTTCTGTTATTATGATAGCCTGTTTTTGTTTGCAACATCAACACAACCAGAAGAAGGCAATTTAGCAACTGGATCCTTCAACACATGTTAGGAATTAACTGAAAAAACACCAAAACATTTTACAAGTTTTTGTTTGGTGTTGCATCAACTCACTCAATTTTCTAATTGAAACATCATTTTGAATCTTAAATTGTGTTGTGTAGTTAAAATTCTTTTGCAAATTTGATTATTCAATACATACAAATGTGCTTTTCTTTTGTTTCACTTGCAGGGGAAGCAGAGGTGGAATAAATGTGTTACAATATTAGCTAAATGGACACCCTTCTGGCTAACACCTGAATGAAAATTGTTGAATAAAAAGTAATCATATACATTTGTAGCCTCTCTTTTAACTGAATCATCATCACTATTTAGACTTGATCATCTCTACAAAGAATTGTTGATGTATTTACATTTGTTTTTATTAATGTGTTGTAATGTACTTTTATTAATATTTCAAAAACTAAAGAAAATAGTAGTTTCCTATGGTGAATGTTACTTACACAGATTATTGTGTCACAAGTAATTTCACTAGTTGTGGGTTTTTCCTCTCATGATATTTGTTGAAATGAATCCCTCTTTTATTGTTCATTTGCACAAGTGATGGTTTTATTATAACTCAACTTGAACACATTTTGGTCTTTCAAGTAAAACTACTACATATCAGGCCTCTTACTTCAACAGTGTAAAACAAACCTCTACCATTAAAAAAATATTTTCAGTGAACGATCAAAACAGAACTGATGCAAAACAGCAGCAATGCGTTTGTAGATTGGTTAGTAAAATTCTTTTTACTATCATCAGAATGTTGGGAGGAGGTCATGCAAAACAAAATGAATCAAATATATTTGCAGCAGCATAAAACTCAAAAGATATTGTTAGCTCTGAGGGCCTTTTCACTTCTTGGGAGATTTCTCCTAAATAAACCAGAAGATCAGAGGCAAGTTGTGTTTCATAGCTTATGTAGAAAATTTTAATTATAATTCCATCCTTAGAACAAACAATGCAAGCAGGTAAGGGCAGCTGTTTATTATGAAAATGAACATGAGGGTTCACTATTTATGAAGAAAAGTATAACAGTGAGTTTATTTTGCAATAGCAGCCAATTCAAAGCCCAACAGATCAACTGAGGACTTACCAAGAAATCTGAGCTCCTCAAAGGACAAAGCTTCAGTTGTTCCAATGGGCAAAATTACTCGAAAAATATAACCACTTTGGTTTATTTTGACTCGAAATGGTTTCCCTATACTCGAACGTTTTCCATGTACATCAGTCTACACTTAATCCGAGCACAACTATGATCCAAGCAAAGCCTAAATTATAGTTTAAAAATGTTAAACAGCAAAAGCCCAGTTGCAGAAACAAGGAAATCTGTTGATCATAAGTCAAATGTACCAGTTCATAAGTGCTTGTCTTTGCAGTGATTGAATCTTAAAATTAACATGAAGAGCTTTCTGCTTTTATTTAAAAAGTATAAGGAGCTTTGTTCGGTACACTGGTAGACAATTGAAAACCTTATACACTAACCCAGCCTAATCATGAAATTTGATAAATGAGCTCCTTGATGTAAGCGTATATAACTTCAGTTATTGAATATTTCAAATACATTAAAAATAACACTTCCGCTTATTTTCACTAGAAACGGTTTTACTGCGCTTTGACCTTTTCTGTGTACATCACTGTCAAACTGAGTCTAAATTATACCGAAAAACTCACTCACTGAATGTTGTACAGTGCCCGTGAATGTTGTGAATGTTGTACAGTTGCCCGTGAAAGTACGTAGTTCAGTTTAATTTATAGAACTAAACTCGAAACACATCGGTCTTCCGTTGACAAAGCCGCCGTTGAACTTTCGCTGACCTCTGACACAGCTATGAAGTACTTCGTCATTTTGTAAACTTGACGGCATAAAGAATTTTCCCAACCCGGTATTCCTGCTTTTAGAGCAGATCGCTCCTCATTCAAACCGTTTTTTCCCCCAACATATTCACGCTTACACGCCGCATGAACCTCCACGCAGGAAAAATCCGCTTGTACACTAGAGCGGATACTTGTACAAATAACATTTTATGGTCCTTAAGAAATCATTTCTAATTTTTATTATCATTAGGAAAGAGGGCGACACATGAACATAGATATTTTTATCCAAAATATACTAATAGAATAAGTGATCCAGTACATCTTTCCACCGGCGGCCATGTTTGTTTACACCGAAATCTCTATGGCGCGCGTGTAGAGGAGCCTGGATTCAAGGGTAAGAATCAACCAATCAGACAAAAGTCTCCCTTGCTCCCTGACATCCTATACAAACTCGTGTTTTCCCCCACTCTCTAATCTTTGATCGTGAAACAGTGACGTTTTCTCCCCTACCCTCGGGCAAAGAATCCAATCGATCTCTTTGTATCTCCCCACATATCTCCCTGGTTGGCCCGGAGGCCAACCTCCCGGTGAAACCGATGACATGTGATAACTTCTGAACACTTCGGAGCTATTTGAGTTCGTTTCCAGTCCCTCAAATGCAAACTGAAACGCGAGATTTTCAGTTTTATACGTTCTGATACATAGTTAGGACTTAAAAGTTGGGGCTTAAACTCGACATTAAGCGCTCGGCCGTTTGTTGCAACATTTACGGGAAAATATTGAATTAATGTGTTAAAGAACAAGACATCCAGATTTCTTAGATTTCTTAGTCCAGATTTCTTAGAAATTGTCCTATATACGCGATGGCGACGTCTTTGGTCCGGCACAGGCGTGAGAGTTACGCATAATGCGTGTTAGTTGGCAGGTATATAATATATGAATGCCTACTACTGAAGTAACTGTATTAATTAAAAAGCAGTTCTCGGAACTATGCAACTTGATTCTCACTGTTTACAACTGCTTTTGGGCGTAGGTCATAATTCCTGGTCGAAGGCTTCACTGTCTTTTTCTTTTTCTTTCCGATCTCAGGTTTTGTGAAGGTCATGTCTTCTAAAGTACTAGCTTGGTGTTGTGTCCTCTTTCTTCTTTTCCACGCGCATTTCTCGCCAGTGCAAGTGACTGCTGTATTTTGTCGAAGTGTGTCTTCTAGTTCGACGAGTGCCGCCCCTATGTGACGGCAAGCCCCATCAGAGCTGTGAAATGATAGAAAGCGTTAATTGTTAAACGATGAAGTGAAAATAATATTGCTTTGTTACGTAACTTGCGTATAATCACAAAAAGAACCGGTAGCACCCGCCAATACAAGGACAATGTACAGAAAAAAAAAAACAACACCATCCTTGGATGATTATCCACCCATCATATGTCAGCTTGTTTCCTAATGGCGTTTCCTTTCGTTCAGTAGGTTTAACACCGAATTTTATGATGTGGTTCTCAAAATAAATGTTCTTGTTCCTTTGAAGATTGTTCACATGTCCATCCCAGTGTAAGCGGTATCCTTCAAGGGACTTGTACGCCTGGAGGGATTCTTGGTCATATCCCTTCTTGTTTATGATATTGCAATACAAATCTCCCCAGGAAAAGTTTGGAGCATCTGAAAAATCGTTGCTCCAGTCAGAATGGAGATTAAAAGGATTCGAGATTGTACCATATTTAGTAACCAACTTCGCGTTTACAACATCCCTGACCGATTCACAGTCGGCCGTTTAAAAAAAAACAAAAACGAGTTCGTGAGCTTTTTCCGTTAGCTCAACTAGTTCTTCCTTTTTTGTTGGAGACAGATATCTTTCGAGCCTGCAGGGAATTTTTAAGCTTTGGAACCTTCCAATTATTAACACTTTTTTTTCTTTTCATTTTCCGCCGAACCGGCCATGAACTTTCATATTAATTTCTTGTATTTCGCGGGAACTTTCCGCAGTAGCCTCGCATTCATGGTCAAGAGCCTACTCGCTCCAGGGCCGTCGGAGAGAGAATACGAATATTGTCTAATAACAAAAACAAAGCCTTAACCGTGCTTTGTTCTGTTATAAAGCACGCAAGGAAGTGACGAGGCACGAAAGAAGTGGGAAGAAACACGAGCAGGAGGCGAGTACTTCTAACTAGTCCTTGAGTCCTCTCGTCACTTCCTTTAGTGCCTTATAAAAGAACAACGCACGGTTAACGCTTTTTTTTATTTGTGTTATAATAAATAATTTCTTAATTTCCTCACGCATTCGGCTAAATTTTTCGGAAAACTTTATTTTACAAATACTGCTAGTGGCGTCAGCCGTGCATCTGTACTCTCATAAGGCACGCTAAAACAGACCAATCACAATCCTTTTAGAATGCTTCAAAAGGTTTTATTGGTTTAACACTACCAAGGCTGTAAAAATGTCAAACCATCAAAGTTCAGAAACCATCAAAGTGCGTGCAAGTTGTTTTTTAGTCTTAAATTGGGATCAAAAAGCAAATTTTTCAATGATATTCGGCTGAATTTTGTCTCATGCATTCGCTAAAGATGGCGTAAAGATCAAGAGCCAGTTTTAAAAGATACTCAGGAAGGTGAATTTTTGATTGAAAAAAAGAAGAGCAAAAGATTTCTCGTAAAATGCTTAAAAACGTGGATTGACTTGTATGGTGTCCGGCGTAGCGGAATAGACCTTATTCGCTCATTAGACTTTGTTTTCCCAATACAGGTCATGTGACGATACTCGGGAGATTTGATCCTATGTTTGGTTCATTAAAAAGAGTGCATACAGACAAATTCATGCTTGCATGCACTCTTTTTAATGAACGAGACAAAGGATTAAATCTCCTGAGTATCTTCCGGGTATCGTCACATGATCTGTATTGCAGGGAAAACAAAATGTACAAGCGAATAAGGTCTATTGCGTGGTTGAAAAACAAAATGATTCAACGCGTCAAGGGCTTTCACTTAACCACGGCATCTTGCACCTCACCAAAAAGGGTCACAGAACAGTTTACCATTAATGGGAGGAACGATTCGATGTGCTCAAACTTGGAGGACGAATGTGCTACGGGCGAAAGACACGCGCGCGCGAGAAGTTGCGAGGAGACGCGACGCAAGGGGAGCGCCGAAAATTTTCTAATTTTCGGCGCTATGTTTACGGATGCGTGTTTTTAAGTGGATGTGTATTTTCAAATTGTGTACTGAACCTCTACAGCACAGGTGAATTAAATAAACTTCACCTTTTAACATATGATTAATGGTTGTTACTTTTGTTCAGGACTGAAACTCGTGTTTATCTCTCGACTGGATGCTAAAGGGAAACAAGGGTCTAGAAAATTTTCTTCTAAAATGATAGTTCATACAGTGAAATAACTGATAATAACATTGATTTGACCTGTCATCAATTTCTTTGCCGGTAATCAAGGACAAAAAACTGGTATTTTCTTCGCGTGAACCGCCATCTTTGCTGTGACGTCACATTAGACAAGGAGAAGCTGGCTTGAGAAGATGTAAACAGTGGTATGGATAGTGAGAACGATTCGATTCTTGTGCTAGATATCTCTTTAAATGTGACAATACACCCGTTTATATCCTTAGAAACAAAACGACTCTCTTTAATCTTTCAGACATGTTTCGACGATACATCCGTCATCATCAGTGTGACAGTTAAGATAACAACAGTTCGTTACATAGTGTTACGATAACAAGTGTTCGTTGTAACATTACGTTTGATAAAATTTAAAGGTAAACGGTTAAACAGTGTGTGAAATTTATACACAACGCGCGTACGGAGCCTATCAGGGAGTGGATCTTTCACGCTAAACAGGTTCTTAATTTTAAAGGTAGAGAAAACAAGTTTGATGTCAATAGGTTTGCCAAATCGATTAACAAGTTTAGGCACCCTATGCTGTGCTGTACCTGAGAAGCGGCCAATGTAAGGTATCTTAAAAAAAAACTTTGGTAGTTCTTGTGTCTCGACACCTGTTGCGGGTTCACCTTCTACCGCCTTGGAAATATAGCAGTGTATTAAGCTGTTTAAGATATGCTCAGGATAGAGATTCTTGCAAAGAATTACAATCAATTCCTGGATGTCATTGTGAAAACCCAACCAAGTGTTGTTAATCTTGAAAATTCGGTCAATGAGGATTTTGGCCAGCCCAACTTTATAACAAAAAGGTGAAAAACTAAAACAAATTGATAAGCACACCCGTGAAGGTCTTTTTGCGATAAACGGTGGTGACAGGGAAATGTGGGGCTTTACTGTCCAATAGCACATCGAGAAAGGGTAGAGCGTGGTTAATTTCTTTTTCCATAGTGAATCGAATGTCGGGGTGTTGACGGTTGATAAAATCAAAGAAAAGGTTGGCGTCTTGCTCCGATCGAAAAAGAAAATGTGTCGTCCACATAACGGCGGTAAAACAATACTTGAGAATCCGTGTATTGTTCCAACCATATCTTCTCGTGATACCCCATCAATAGATTGGCAAGAACAGGCGCTAAGGGGGAGCCCATGGTCACACCATGAACCTGATCGTAAAATTCGCCCTTAAACAAGAAATGGGTTTCGGTGGTAGCAAAAGTGAACAATCTTTTCAATTCAGGAGCGCTTAATTTGATGCCTGGATTTCCTGTGATGATGTAATGGACCGCCAAGTTGATACACTCATCCAAGGGAATGTTAGTAAATAGACTTTCTACATCAAACGAGACCATAAAATTCCCCTCCATGGACAAACCATTAATTTCACGAACAAAAGTGAAGGAATCGGAAGCAACATACTGAGAGGGAATTTGAGGCTGTAGAATTTTGCCTGGTTGTAATTGTATGTTTCTATAGAAGAAACAATAGGACGATAAGGAGGTATAAAATTGGGCGCCCGCTGTTTGTGCATCTTTGGTAGACCGTATATCTTCGCCGGTTGAGACTCATTAGGGTATATGGCGTCCAAACCTCTTGATCCAAAAGGCCCTTCCTCTTCAAATTCCTAAGATACCGTTGCAGTTTCCCTTCTCGAACTAAGGTGGGATCGTTACTTAGGGGTTTAAATTTTGAAGTATCATTGATAATTTTAAAAATACCTTTATCGTACCCTACTCTATCTAAAACCACTACTCCGTTGCCTTCGTCTGGTTGCAAAATTACAATGTCCCCGTTCTTCCTCAAGTTTTTAAGAATTCTTTGCTTTTTGAGGTCAGCGGTTGTGGGCTGATACAAAGAGATGTAAGTATGAGCAAGGTGAGATAGTTCCGTGACTAACTTCTCAGTGTTCTTACCATCTTTGAGATTCCTGATCATCCTTTGACTAATCTGTTCAAAACACGTGAAGATATCAGTATTTATTGTTATTAATAGACAGAGGGAAGATAGAATGTGTCAGGCCAAACTTAAGCGCGTCTAGCTGCTCGGTGCTGATAGGTTCCGTGCACGCGTTGTGTATAAATTTTCCTGTGCAAGTTGTAATGCTTGCTACATCGGTGAAACTAGCCGACATTTCTCTACGCGCGTCCACGAGCACTTATCATTGGACAGATCCTCTCACGTTTTTAAACATTTACAGAGTTCAGAGTCTTGTAGTAGCTCTTGCTCACCAGCTTGTTTCAAAGTTTTAGACTCTGCGGCTACTAGATTTCAAGTTAAGCTTAAGGAATCTATGTACATAAAATGGGAGAAGCCTGACCTGAATCAGCAGGTGAAACACATCAATCTGTCATTTGCCTTATAGGCACCTTGACCGGCTGTTTATGGTCAGGTGCGCGCGCACACTGTTTAAAGCCAATTTATAAGTAATATAAATTTAAGTTAATGTGAACAACCATGAAAGGGAGGTCAGAGAAGTTATACGACCCGCGTATTCTTAATATACATTTCTGCCACGCAATATCTCGGTAAGACAAACACTTCTGCATTGTGCAAAAAGTCAAATTCACCTTTCGCGTCATTATGGCTTGTTATTCCCGGGCCAATCATATTTATCCTTTTCCATTATGTCAATCAAAAAAACCATGCGGTGTTATCTTCACATCTCTAGTTCACTTCAAGTTCTCTGACCTCTCGGAGTGTTTTGAAAAATTTGTAGTTTGAATTCTTCGCTTTGAATTCGTCGCATTCATTCGCTTCGTTCAGAGTTTCAGTTGATTGTTTCTTCCCACGAGTTAACGTTCAAGATTTACGAAGATTAATGGGTGTCTAAGTATAATGCCGCCAATTCGACGTGGTCGAAGATCTCACGTGCAAAACATGGATGCCGCAGAACTAACCGATTATTCGGTTCAGCAGCTGAGAAACTTATGCAGAAAAAGGAACATTGCTTCCTCTGGTAACAGGACCACTCTTCTGAGCCGGCTTAGAGGTTCTGCTCCCCAAGTCGAGTCTCTTTAAAACGAAAGTGTACGAGCTAATAATCTACAAGACAACGCGCGGGCAGTTCCCCAAGCTCATGTGGTCAACGCTATGAAACGCGAACGATAGCAGCTTCACGGAAGGGCAGTTAAATGCCATACGACGATTCGTTCAAGAATCCATTTCCGCTGCTTCAAGGGACATCGCTAATGAAGCAGCTCTGGCCGCAGTTCAAGTTTTGCAGCCAAATTCCTCGCCATCAGCCACAACGTCCAGTCGTATCGTACCATTCGTCGATCTTGTCACGCCACAGCAAACATCGAGCCTATCAGATGTCTCCCAACACGCGGCGCCATTCCAGGATGTCCCTGCTCAGTATGTGAAGGATATGCAATCCTGTCATAGTTATAGGATAGGGGCAGCCTACTACTGAACAGGTTACCATTTTCAGTTACTCTACCCTATAGAGCGTATACAAGACTGCGAAAATAGACCAATCCAAGGTTATCGACGCCATTTTGTAGAGGGTGCAAAACCACTGGGGCGAGCGCTGGGCCAAACTAATGGCGGCGATTAAAATATGCATTGACCATGCCAAAACGGAAGAATTTAGATAACAACGACCGAGACCAGCTTCAGTGATCAGCGGTTTCAGTGAAAACATGGGTTTGTTGGGGGTGCTCATTCCCGCGCGCTCATAAAAACTGGTTGCGGTCGTTGTTATCAAAGGATTTCATGCCAAAACATGCTCGTTGTTGTGTAGGATTTTGAGATTTCCTAACTTGCTGGTTGTGAGATCTCACGTAAAAGAATTGAAAGTCCATAGGTGGCCAAAAGACTCAAATTGAGCTGAATTGTGGAGGAAACAAGTCGCGAAAGGACGAAGAGATAACTTCAATCCCGAACCTGGATCGGAGGGCATATTTGTCAGTTCAAATCACTTTCCTGAGGGCAAGAAAACTCGCCACAATCCGAGTGCGGACTATCCTTCGGTTTTCTTAACATTAAGCGACTTTCTCAACAAGCCATCGCCCAAAAAAACGCAAACTTAGTGAACGTTTAGCTGGCGAAGAAAACAAAGATGAAGTAGCAACTGCGGAGGGGACTGTGGAGCCGGCTGACAATGAAGATGACCTAGACGATCTAGATCACAGTGATTTACATTTAAGAGTCCCAGTGCGATTTGAGCAAATTTCAAGCGAAGCAGATGTGAAAACATTCACAGGCCTACCGTCAACAAAGTGCTTCAAATGTATTTTTGATCGCCTCCTCCCCAAAGCCCAACATATGCAGTACTGGAGAGGTCCAAAACAGACAGCAAGAGAAGCATCTCAAGACCATTGTGACCCTGGCCCAGGACCGGGACTAAAGCTAGACTTAGAACAAGAATTCCTTTTGACAATAATAAAGTTGAAATTGGGTCTCATTAACGAAGATCTCACATTCAGGTTTATGGTTTCTTCAACTACTGTCAGCAGTGTATTTATTACATGGATTAAATTGATGTCCAAAGAGCTGTCAATCTTAATCATTTGGCCAAGCAAACGACAAGTAAACACATGAATGTTGTGCCGCGTAGCACTAGGAACACAAATAGTGGAATAGAGAATTAACTCTAAAGTGTAAATTAAAGTGCTACTTAAACCCATGAATAACCCACTGGGCGTTAGCCCTAAAAAAGGGAAACAGGGAACCACACGAGGCAAAGAAAAAATCTTTTGACCTCGGTGGGAATTGAACCCACCATCTCCGGATTAGATCTACCGTTACTCTGCCGACTGAGCTACAAGGTCGCACAGAGAAAGTCGGGGACGATTTTAGATGGTGAATCGCGGCAAAGAGAAAGTAAGGGTACATATGAATGTTGTGCCGCGTAGCACTAGGAACACAAATAGTGGAATAGAGAATTAACTCTAAAGTGTAAATTAAAGTGCTACTTAAACCCATGAATAACCCACTGGGCGTTAGCCCTAGTAAAGGGAAACAGGGAACCACACGAGGCAAAGAAAAAATCTTTTGACCTCGGTGGGAATCGAACCCACGACCTCCGGATTAGATCTACCGTTACTCTTCCGGAGGTCGTGGGTTCGATTCCCACCGAGGTCAAATGATTTTTTCTTTGCCTCGTGTGGTTCCCTGTTTCCCTTTACTAGGGCTAACGCCCAGTGGGTTATTCATGGGTTTAAGTAGCACTTTAATTTACACTTTAGAGTTAATTCTCTATTCCACTATTTGTGTTCCTAGTGCTACGCGGCACAACATTCATATGTACCCTTACTTTCTCTTTGCCGCGATTCACCATCTAAAATCGTCCCCGAATTTCTCTGTGCGACCTTGTAGCTCAGTCGGCAGAGTAACGGTAGATCTAATCCGGAGGTCGTGGGTTCGATTCCCACCGAGGTCAAAAGATTTTTTCTTTGCCTCGTGTGGTTCCCTGTTTCCCTTTACTAGGGCTAACGCCCAGTGGGTTATTCATGGGTTTAAGTAGCACTTTAATTTACACTTTAGAGTTAATTCTCTATTCCACGACAAGTAAACACACTTTGCCAACTTGTTTCAAGAAACTATACCTAAAGGTGAGATGCATAATACTTTCCCAAAGCTATGGGGGGGGGCTTCAGATGCCTTTATTGTCAGAGACTGTGGTTTTCTGAACATCATAGAGCCATATGATAAAGTAATGGCAGACAGGGGATTCAAGATAAAAGAAGACCTAATGATGTCAATGGCTACATTGACATCCCACCTGGCTGTGCTGCCTGTATGCAAATGTAACCCTCAGATGTCAGAAAGACATCAAATATTGCAAATGTTAGAATATACACATGTATGTTGAACAAGCTATTGGAAGAGTAAAAAGGTTTCATATTTTGAAAAATGAACTACCTATAACTCTACTACCTCTTGTGGATGATATCGTTAGAGTATGCTGTGCGTTATGTAACTTACTTCCACCACTTTATGAGTAAGTTGAAGTAGCTTGTTTCTTTTTACATAATAAGTACACTTAACCCACCAACAAAATGTAACAGCTGTAAAGTGTATTGTCATGGGTTAAGTGTCTCCACTCTGGAAGACAAAAAAAGACTGTTATTTATTCCTGACCCCATTCCTGTGTCTTTAAATAGAACAACTAGCCATTCAGTCACAAAAGAGTGTTTTCATCTCATTTCATAGGTGACACTGTTTACATACTAAGTCCGATGATCTGGTTATGTCTTCATGGTTGCTGCACCATGCATAAACAGGTTTGTAACAAATGGTACAAATGTGTTCTTGACCAACAGGGATACTCTGAGATGAACATACACTGCATAACACATCAGGGTCAGCCAGTACATGAAATATTTTGTTTTTGAAATTTTGTATCAATTTAATTGTCATGGATCTACTAAGGTGAACAATTCCTTTATTTTTGTTCATCCTGAACATTTGTCATGAAAATGACTATTAGTTTGTACAGCATTATCCACAGTTGTAGTTACATTGTCTATGAAATCCATTTCAATGTCACAAGAAGTACAAGTGGTGGGCACATCATCAAAATCACTATCACTGTCAGAGTCACTGTCTGCAACATCAACCAGACAACTATGACACGTCCGTGATTCCGCAACATCCTATGAGAGATTGGCACATGGCAAGTGCCACCATGTGCTATAGCTATCACAACAAATGCTGTTCTCAGCTGACATGTCAGTGATTTCTGGCTCCTCCAGTATAACTTTGTCACACTTTGGACACTGGTAGATATCCCTGTACCCCCAAAAAACTGGTAAGATATATGTTTTGTAGCATAAAGTGATGTTGTTTAGCACCACATTAAAATATTCTCTGTTAAACGCCACTCTTTCATACAATGGCGTGTGTCCCTTTGTCCAGACAATAAAGTATCCATGATTTGTTCCAGTCATCCACATTTGAGCCTGCATTTGAGTGTAGTACTTGTGAGTGTGCTTTAATCTAGGGCTCCCATCTACTTCCTCCAAAAAATCGACACAGTTGTATGTAGCTTTCAGATTGATATTTTCTTCTTTGACTGAGAAAGGGCATTTCACTTTAAGTATAGCTGGACTGCAACAGTCTCAAACCATCTGGTGAGGCAGCAAGGAAAGCATAATCATGTTTTATAAACAGACCACATTGTTTAAACCCATTCATCCCATTTGCATGTTTGGATGCCACATGCAAATGGGATGAATGGGTTTAAACAATGCGGTCTGTTTATAAAACATGATTATGCTTTCCTTGCTGCAGTCTTCTTTCCAAACAGAATTGGGGTCGGTATACTTAATCAGATGTTTTTTAATCTCTGTTGGTACTCTTCTTTCAATTTCCTGTCAATTTCTTCTTGAGGAAACTTCTTAGGTGCCTTAAGCTCGTAGGCACCGAATGCTCTCGCCACAAGTTCGGCTTTTTTGTCCTGTCTATTTCAATCCTCGAAGTGCTTAAAAAAATCTTTCAGCGAAGTCAGAGTCCAGTTCAAAAAGTCCTGATATTCAAGTTTTTCTTCTGCTTGTCTCGGCATCGGCCAAAACGTAGAAAATGCTCAAGTATGACAAGTAATACCTTTTGAATAATATAAAAAACTCTCAATGTTAAAAAATCAATAAAACAAAGGAAAATAGCAAACACAGAACAGCAAGCGACGATCTTTAGCTTCTTTTCACGGTGCAGAGTATGCTTGACCGCGCGCTCGCCCCATTCCATCCTACTACCTGACCACAGTTTGGTAACATAAGATTATTTCTCTGTTGTCATTTTCGGATGACTGAATTTTATGTGCAGTCTTCTATTCGTTCTTTCTACATATTCATAAACTTATATCTTCATATATTGTTCGTATATGGGGAATACATTTCATGTATTTGTGGGGATGAAGTGCTCCATATAGGTCGCCCCTTTGCCCCATAGACTCACATGGCCAGCTATTTTGGCAGAAAGAGCCCCCCAGATAGCCTTGTTACCAAAGAACCAAATCTCTCCGTTGTTTGTTGTTCTGATTCTTCCCAGGGGGGGGGCTGGTAATTAGCACTGTCTCGGTAGCCTGGGGGCTAGAGGGACTCCTGGAAAGGAGGGAGAGGATTTTGACCTCTCAGGGCCTGGGGATTAGGACCCCAGAGAGAGGATAAGGACCTCTCTGCAGCCTGGTTGTTGTTGCTTGATAATGTTCTCATTGTTCTCTCTCGTTGCCAACCACCTGACCTGTCTCATCCTGTAAGATCCCTATTGGCAACTCGAGCACTTCATCCCCTACCCCTTTTCTCCCATTTAAAGTTGTTGTGTCTTCTTTGATCTCATGGGTTAGGAGCATTAACCGTTTACCTTTAAATTTTATCAAACGTAATGTTACAACGAACACTTGTTATCGTAACACAATTATGTAACGAACTGTTGTTATCTTAACTGTCACACTGATGATGACGGATTTCAACACTTTTGCTGTTATCTCGAACACCCGTTTATGTTTGAACCGCAAAACGGCTGGTCCTCAGAAGAAGAAGTTGACTTCAGCATGGCTCAAGGTCAACAAGAAACAGAAGTTGAACTGAAGCCGAGCGTACCATTCCATCGATCGCACCTTGGCCGATCACGAAAAGTGCATCTGCGGTAATTGCCAGGTTATGTCTACAGAAACCGAAAGCATTTGCTGGCAAGAGATGGCCGTTCTGGGAGACCGATTTTAAAAAGTCGACTATTCCAATAACCGAACGCGTAGGGATCATAATCGCACAATATGCTCGCCTGGCCTGCAGGCGAACTTTTACTGGTATTGGGATAATTGTTGTCCATTTATTCAGGAACGCTGCACAGATACATAACAGAACAAGAGTACTTTCAACTTGTCTATTTGTTAGCGGATGTTTTAAGGACTGCCCTCGTCGGACTTAATCATGTGCGCGGTGATCCACTAGAAGGTCCCTACAGAATGCATCATAAGGGTGCAAGAGTAATTTCGTGGTGTATAAAATCAACTTAATTAAGCGATGCCCACACATAAATTCCTATTTTACCACACTACCAACTGAAGCAAGAGAAAAATTTGTTGCTTATTTAATAGATTTCTTTAAAAAAGGGGCGATATAAATATGCTTCGCGTGCTTGATTATGTGAACATTTGCTCACGAGAGCGGGCTGCTGTGCACCGGGTTAAAATACTAAAGTCTGGACTTTGCTACGGGGCTCGAATGTTTTGTTCAACGGATGTTCATTTCTTGGAACGATTTTTGGTTCCAGTCATTTGTCTCCGATGAAACTCAGGCACTTGTAGTCAGGCTACATAGTATTCCTGGTCTCGCTTACAAATACGCAATTATTTAATTGCGAGACTACACGAGAGAGTAATTGTGGACGTCAACACCTACCGCCGCGGGTGCCACAGGTTTATTTCTCCACATGAAAAAGTGTAAACAAGGTTGATTTCATTTAACATGTTTAATGCATGCCTGTGGGTGTAGGGGGGGGGGGGGGGGTACTGCCTTATATGAGCTATATAGATATGTGCGGCTCCAAAGGGTATGGTTTTTTAGCCGTTTTGGTCTGAAATAGAGTATCAATTTTTACCATTTTGGTCTGAAATAGGGTATGGTTTGTGCACCCTTGTCTTGAATTCGGTATGTTTTTTAGAAAAAGCTACTTCTTCATCTTTAGCCGATACGACCATCAACAAAAGGCCTTCTTTTTTGTCTTTTAATTATATTTACGCCAACTGTGTACGTGAAATAGGTCTGAAATAGGGTATCAAATTTTCGGTCAGGTCTGAAATAGGGTAGGGAAAATCGCAGATTTTGGTCTGAAATAGGGTAAGGGTTTCAGGAAGCGGGCCGCACACCCCCACCCAATTTATCTGAGAGTACCCCCCGGGAATGCATGCAAGTAACTAAGATGAAAATGAATAAACTTTTGAATCCTCAAGGCTTATATTCTTTTGGGATTATTAAATCATATCATTTTCTGAAATTATTATTTCAGAAACATGAGATTAGCCACCTACCGACAGTTCACGTGTTGGAAATACAACTGTACAACAGCTTTGGAAAGGGGAATAGACGGGTGATATCCTTCTTGCGTTGTCTCGGCAATCCAAGATGAATGCCCAGAAAAAGGTGATAATAATACAGGCTTTGAAGATGCGATGCCGAGGAAAAAGATTCTTTGACTTGAACTTGTGCATTTATACAAAAATAAATGAAACCGACGGGACCTCAACTCCCTTAAAGCTCCCTTCGTTGAAAATCGAAGGAAATTCCAGAGTACATACTTAAGGCATAATTTATGCATTGCGAGCTGAAAATGGAAGGGACAGCTTCATCAAATCAGCTGTTAAATAGTGGCTTTCTTCCTCTCCCCTTTCTTCCGAGACGCTGTGCATGTAAGGTAATAAACAAGGGACGATTAAATTTATTATTACGCCCCCCACCAAACGAGGAAGGCTATGACCTGACAGTACAGTCCTCGTATGAAATTAAAATGGCTATCGCTGTGAATTTAGATAATTACTTTCTCACTATTCCGACAAAATATACGGCCACAGACATTGTACGCCGGTATGCTTGCGTGACAAAATATGCACGGCTAATGCTATGAGTTTGTGTGTCCAAAAACTGTAGAAAACCGTTCACTATAGTAAAGAAAATAGAAGAGGAAAGCGAGGAACTCCATAGTAAGCACATTTTTAATAAAGGCATTAAAGACGAATGAAAACAATCTCACGTACCTGAAGATCTCGCGTGTAGTCCCCTGATGTAACTTTAATTCAGGTCGGAACAGTCAAAGCAGTTCAAGGCGGTAATTTACACTCTCCGTTTTTTATTTTTATTTTGGGAGCCACTTCATACGAAGGTAGTACATGAAAGGTAACCCTTCCTTGAGCATTCTGAGCATTTGCGTAAGTGTTGTTACAGCTAATAGCAAGATATTGAATCAAAATGACTCAATCTTCACAGAAATCCTCTGTTTGCCAAAGATCAGCTTGTCTAATGTTACTCCACAGCCTCAAAAAGCGTGCTCTCAAAAGCGGAAATTTAACGCGATTTCAAAGTCATCTGAATAGAATTCAGAACGGCGCTTGACCAAACGAATACCAGATTTGAAATCTCTATACATAGCCTTTCATTTAATGTAAAATTTTTCTAGGCCCTTGTTTTCCTTTAATGATAATCATCAACATTTGTTTTGGATGCAAGTTAAAAAGTAGTTGAATTGTTTGTTCGTTTGGTTTGCGAGCGAACGAGTGTTTTTACTTTGCTTGGTTAACTGTTTTTCTACGTGCCTTAGCAGTGTTAAGAAAAATTTTCCTTAAGTAATTAACACGTAATTGGAATGAGTCATCGTAAAATTAAGGATTAATATCACTTGTGTTTTCAGACGTTGATGAAATTGCCCTCGTCGCTGCATGACTCGGACAATTTCAGCAACTTCTTAATTACATGTAATGATTTCTTGTAGCGCATATCCACGTGGATCTGAAAATGCAAAAGGAGACCATTGTTCGTTGGTCTTCGGTACACGCTGTTTAAAACCAGTTCGCAGCCTTTCTTTTCTATCATAATGCTAAGGAATGGTATCTTGTTGTTCAGTGTCGGCTAACTCCATCGTAAAGTGTATGGATAGATGACACTCATTCCAAGTTGCCAAGAAGGTTGTTGCACTTGGAATCAGTCTGACACTGAAGATACTGTGTCATCGACATATCTCCTATAAAATAGTAATAGTAATAACTTTATTACTTTCCAAATTATGGCTTTTCAAAGTAATTACAATATTCAACAAAATATCTTAAACTATAGAACAATAATGATTAAAATGATGGTAGCTTGTGTCACTTGACGAAACGATCCATATCCAAGTTGAGAAAGTATTTTCGAACAATTGGTTCAATGTTACACAAAAACTGAATATCAGCCACTCCGATCTGGTTGAATTATTGCAAGCAGCAACAAAAATATCAGCTGTTTCAGTTTAATGGAAGGCTATACGAACAGGTTGATGGTGTTGCAATGGGTTTACCCTTAGGCCACCTTATAGCTAGTGCCTTCCTATGCTCTATTGAAGAACAACTCGAGTGTGAGAACCAACGAGAAGGCACTCTAATCACCTGAAACAGCTAGCCGTGTAAACATAACGCTGTATCTGTATCTGTACCGGCACGCGGATAAGATAACGCGCTCAGAAATGAAACAAACACAAGAACAAAAGAAATGTTTTAAGTTGTTTGATCGATTGTTTAATGGAGTTTAAATGTTATCAAACACGATGCATGCAAGACGATGATACAAGACCAAATAAGATGGTCAAACTGTAAACGTTTTGGTCACCAAACTATGTTTGATGATATTTGGTCACCAAACATTTCCGATTTGGCTCTGGGCTTACAAGGTTAACTAAACATGTCATTATCATCATCATCTCATCAACGTTATCATCGTCATTGCCCTCGTTGTCCTCATTATTGTTTTCTTCATCGGCGTTGCCATCGTTAACATTTTCATCGGCCATTAACGCGAGCAATTTTGAGTAACCAATTGGTGCCAACAAACACACTTCTGCTCCTGTCCTTCTTTGGCTTACATTACACCAAGGTTTTCAATAAAGTACTAATCTTTCTGATATGCCTTTTTCCACTACGTATCAGGTTTGATATACTGCCGTGTCGTCTCCTTAGTGTGCCAAATTCAATGCAGTCAGGTACCAAAACCTTGAAAACGGATCTCAAACGTAACTGGAAGTACTTTGTTACCACGCGTCAGTTTATGTTCTTAGAGTCAATTGATTTAGGTGAGTCCGAACAAGAAAAAACAAGACAGAACTGAATAAAGCAAAAAAACCTGAAAAACTGCAAAATGTTTCTGACCAGGCTTGAGTTGGCGACCTTCCGCGTGTAAGGCGGATGTGATAACCACTACACAACGGAAACCACGGATACTACATAGTGAGTTGACTTTAGGTTCAATTACGCATAACAGGCCAACCGAATGATCTTTTTGAACTCAAGTCAGGAGATTCTGGAAACCCCCTTCATAGCCAGAGGATAATTCTCAGAGCCGAACACGCACAGCACATAGCGAGAAGGAAAAGACATGAGCTGGCCTGAAACAATGAACTACAAGCATAGCTATACTCAATAAACAGAAAAGAACAGAACGCAGAAGAATTTCGCCTTATATGTTGAACTTTTTCTTGCATATTTGGAACTAACTGATCATAGAGCCTGGTGTCTTTACAGGAAAAGCCGGAAACAAAGTTGAATTTCAAGCAATGGTCCACTTAGAAACAAAAGATAAACGGCGGCAATGACTGATATTTAAAACTAAGGAGCTTAAGCGACCAAAACCCTTTCTAAATAGGTAACTTTCGATAAAACTGGGACCAAGTGTCCGCTCAAGGATTGTGGGATGACTTCAGGGGAGGGGTGGGGGTGGGTGGGTTAGGGACGCACATTAGGAAGAAACAATCGCGCTCCCCAAAGAATCCCACAATCCCTCACGTGGCACTCTCGATTCCGGTCTTTTCACCATCGCGTCTGATGACAAGGTTTATCAATTAAGCATTAGAGGACTTTTTCCGTGTTTACATAGCCTCATATAAACACAATGGGGGTTGTGAGAATTCGAGACAGTTATGCAAACCCGAGACGCAGTCGAGGGTTTGCATAACTTTCGAGAATTCTCCCAACTCCCCGAGTGTTTATATGAGGCTATGTAAACACGGAAAAAAGTCCTCTATTGCTTTTATAAAATATTTCTAAAAAGTAATTCGACAAATGAAGGAAATTTACTTCTTCATTGAAGTAGATTTTCTTAATACACGCTCTGAACAATCGTATTTCTCACTAGCCAATCATAACGCGCAACTAACAACACATGAACCAATCAGAATTCGCGTTATAAAAGTCAAAATCAAGTTGAAATTTTTGGGAAGCCTAATGAGAGCGCCATGTTGATCAAAGTTTTGATTCCTCTGAAATCGTGCAGAAAAATACCGAGCGCTCGGCGAGAACCAGAAGAAATGCTCAAAACATACGAATCGTTAAGGAAAGAACTTCAAGATAAGAAGTTAATTTAAGCTGGAAATGAATTTCACTGTGGTTGATCGCTTTTGAAAGTGGCGTGAACTTGCTCGAATTGGCAGCCCGAGAACAAGGTTGAGAAGTTGAATCGCTCATCGTGCCTTGTCATGTTTTGCTGGATAGGAATCGTAGCCAAAGCAGCGGATCCAGGTTTTAGTATACTTTTAAGCTGAGAAGGTCTCAGAGAAAATGCATTTTACGCTAATTTGACAGCCAAAACACGGCAACCGATGGGCCGCGCAAAGTTTGATTTGAAGCATTTACAGTCTGTAGCACATAAGCTTAGTTTGGTGTACGTTTTCGTGTACATTTTTTTAAATAAAGAATGTCTTCTAGAGAATTTTATTTTAGTGCTTAATGCAAAAATTACCTTGAAAGACGTTTACTGCCTATTTTGTTCCATATTTTGTCTTGTAATTTAAAATGATAATTAAAGTAACACTCTTTGCAAGAGTATGAGACTCTGAAAAAACGTTAACTTCTGTGCTGTCACAACTATATATCCCTGGCGTTATTGGATTATTATTATTATTATTATTATTATTATTATTATTATTATTATTATTATTATTATTATTATTATTATTATTATTATTTTGTTATTGTTTTTTGTATCATCTTGTAAACGTCATTTCCGCCCCTCCTATGTATTGCGACATCCTCCATAATATAATATGGTAATTTCATTTTTATAATTTAGTAACATCTAAACCTGAAGAAGGCTGGTTTGGCGAGCCGAAATATTGTTCTCAAATATATTACGTTGTATCAACCTTGTAGTAGTCTTCGGACTTCTAATCGTCTATTTTTCAAGTTTGGTTGATCAGATCTCCTGTGAGATCCAACGTACAAGCGAGCAGGATCTTCGTTCACAGTCTTGGGTTCATTAATGGATGACACACAATAGACCTGTCTAGCTTGCATGTTTTGTTTTCCCAATGTAGGTCATGTGATGTTACCATAGAGAACTGTTTCTTTGAAATTTTGCCTTCACGTGCATATGTAAGCATAATTTATGACAAGACAAAAGGCAAATCCCCTTGGGAAGATCACATGATCTATATTGGGGAAACAAATTCTACAAGCTAAAATGATCTATTAACCATTACCACAGTTCTCCTAATTGAGTTTACTCAGTGGGTGTCTCTATCGAATATTTTGTATTATATTCTCCCAGGGGATGTCAATCAATGTGCTTATTCATATAAGGTAAGCTATTCCGGGAATTCGATAGTTGTATCTAGATCACCCAGAAGGACAGCCGAGGAGCATTAGTAACGAGAATCCGAGTCGAGCGTTCGTCGGAAATTATCGGCAATTTCAAAATTGCGGACGATATCTTTCACACCACGCGTGAAATAGCTTTCACAATTTGGGTCTACGGAGAAGAAAGATAAGTTGCCGTCTCAGTGACTCAATGGACGAATGTGGATAGCACAATTTCAAGCATTTCAGCTGCCTCTAGTATGTTTTCCATACTTCTACAAAGCCTCCGAACTTAAATTTAAGCCTCCTCTTTGAAGACTCAACTGCGTTAGGTGGCTAAACGCATAAACTATGTTTGACCAAACACCAGACAAAGTTAGTCCAAAAAACAATTTTTAAAGCCATTTAGATGCACTATTGAGAGAGGTGGCTAAACCGTCAAACATGCTTGTCCAACGATTTTGGATGAAAATATTTGATCGTTCTTTGATTGCTAAATTTGTTTTCGAATAAACACACGTGTCGACTGTATTATTTTCTTGTAATGTTTTGAGGCTTTTGAACTGCGGTCAATTCCTGTTGACTGCTCTAAACATAGAATATTGGGGCAAGGAAAGCCATGCGATCAAATGCTCAATACCAGTAAAAAATAATAATCGTGGAAGTTTGCGTTTAGGCTTGGCTAAATCTATATATTAATACACACATTTTAAGCAGTCTTTTGGCATGTTATCTTTAATATACTGTTATTTTAAGTGAAGGAGAAATAAAGAGAGCAGCATTAAAAACATCTGACCTTTTTTCGTTTGAATGGGAAAAATTTTAGAACTAATGGTTATTACTGAATGACATGCCAGTGATCTGAGATTAGAATCGGTGCTCTCTCAGTCACTTAATCAATCAATCAATCGATCGATCGACCAATCAATCTGGATGACACTCGACGTTAAATAGAAACATTAACCGCAACAGATTTTACCCTGTGAGGATCTGCTAAACTGACGGGCCACATACAGAATCGGAGCCTTAAATATCTAACACCCCCGTCTAAAAGTTCCAACTATACAGCTTAGGAGGCCGACGCGTTATCCATTACGCTACAGAGGCGAACTTATTCATATGGCATTTGTAAACTGCACTTCAATAACATCTTACTGCTGGTATAATGTGAAAGAATACTATTTTCATGAAGGAAATATCAGGAATCAGAGCTGCTTTTGGTTGAAAACCTTTGGAGTAATGTGAGAAAAAGGACAGAAGAAGTAGGTACTGTTTCATATGTTTCCTAGCTGGTTAATTGACAGGTCATTAAAAGGTTATCTTAGAAATGTTACTACTGCAATGGATGCTACCAAATATGATATTTCTAACTGCCATTTTACAAACTACCGTATATTGGCTTTTATTCATCTTACGCTGGAAGAAAATTTCTTCTGTTATAAAAAAGTATTGTAAAGAAATTTTCTCTCCATTCAAACTAAGAAGCATTTTTTGTCCTAAATATTCTGTTCCGGATTCTTTGAAGTCACGTGTTGTGTACCAACATACTTGTGCGAGTTGTGCAGCTCGCTTGATTTGAGTTGAGTTGATTTACAGAGGGCCAGTATGGAGAATACTGTCATAGTAATAGGTGTTATCCTCTTTAAATAAAGGTTATTTATTTATTTATTTATTTATACTGGTGAAAAATAAGCATTTTCACACGCGTGTAAATGAACATCTTTTTCGGGACAAGAATTCTCACATTTTTCTCACATTTTCAAACATCTTAAGAATTGTCAAGATAATTGTAGTGTATCTTGTTTTAAAATCATTGATAATGCCAATTCAATTCATCAACTTAAAATCAAGGACAGCTCTCATATTGAATAGTTGAAACCCGAGCTGAACAAGCAAAATAAGCATGTTAGTTTAGCATTACATTTTTAAATTGTATTTACCGTTATTATCCGTTTTGTTTTCTGTGATATTATTGGTTAGTTTAATTTGTTAACATGTAGGTTTAAATTTATAAAGAAGCATTGAATGAATAGCTTTATATACTCATTATCTTGAAGTCCTTTACTACTGTACTCATTTGGCTGAAAATGATGTTTGAAACATGGAAACATCTTCCAGAAACTTAAAAGCGTTGTTGTGTTTTTAAAGACAGCTTTATTACATTTCCATATTAATCCGCAAAAATCGCTCGCGATAAAAACAACATATCGCTTGGTGAAGGAAACGATCTCCGTGTTATGAGTGAGGAAAACCGATGTAATTCTTAAAAGATAATAAACGTGTGCACTAAATACAATTAACGTTATCCTGATTACATCAAGTGACTAATTATTCACGAATCTCACTTGACCACACCACACAAGAATGACAAGCGTAATAATAATATTTTACATCTTTCTCGGTTCGCGCTTAAACATAATCAATACATCGGGCAGAAACACCATAAACTCGTTACATGTCAGTTCGATCCGATCCGGTCCGGCCCGGTCCGATACGATAAGATCCGATCCTGGTTTTGTTAACGGCAAGATGGAGGTCAGTTTAGATGCAAATTAAGTGGAGAAGACTATTAACTTAGTTTATTTTAGCACATGAAAACTGGTTTACCAGTCAAAACGATTCTTTGAGAGACAGAAGGCCGAGATAATCAGCTGAAATAGTGAGATTTAAGAGAGCTTGAAACCGTTTGACGGCTAATAATAAGTGCTTTTTATGACGGTTGACAGTAAAAATTGCCCTATTTTGATGGATGACGGTTAAATGTAAGGCTGGTTGACGGCTGACGGTTGACCCCATTGAGACACTGATTTAATGCAGTACCTCAATGTATAACCAGTTTTGAGTAACCCATTAATGCCAACAAACACTTCTTCTTCTGTTCTTTTTCTTTTTGCCCTATTACTCCAAGGTTTTCAACCCAAAGTAGCGCTGATTTCTGATATGCCCTCTCTTATTTTCCACCATAAAAACAGATTTCTATCGCATTACACCAGCAGCACGATGTTATTAAAGTCTAGTACAAAGAAATGCCATATGAATAAGTTCGCCTCTGTAGCGTAACAGATAACGCGTTGGCCTCCTAAGCTGTGTAGATGGAAAGCCGCCGGAGATTGCGGGTTTGAGTGCCGTCGGAGGTACTTTTTCTCTTTTTACGATCACTTTTAGATATTCAACTCATTCACGAAGTTAGGGCCCGATTCTGTTTACACAACGAACCGTACTTTTGTTGTAAACGTGCAGCAAATTTGGGGCTCTAAATTTGAGCTAAATTTGCGCTGCTAGTAAAGACGATCTAAATAGAAATATTTTCCCCGGAGCAACGCAATTAAATTTGCTATTTTCTTTTAAAGTGGCTAATATAAGGTTTAATTTCTTTGTGTCGAGAGGTCCATAAATAATTCGTTTGCATAATTTGTTTGCATTCATGAATAAGATTCAGAGACAGACGATTTCAACGATAGGAAAAAAAGAAACAAGTTGGAACAATTTCTACCATTTAGAACAAATTACGAGACTTACTATGGGTCCGCCATGTTGATGCATTCTTTTGTGCCCTTCCTTTTAGATGCTCCATGGCACTTTCAGCTTCTCTTTCTGTTCGTTTTGATTTGTCCCCACACCCTTCCCCTGATTATCTTTTTTTTCCTTTGGGAAAGCCTCCACCGATGGCCCTGTGGTAAACGTTTAACTGCGAGGTAGCACATTTGCTTAGAATACCTCAATTTTGGGGCGACCGTTTTTGTTTTGTATTTGTAGGGGTTTTCAAACACTTCTTCTCTGCGATTTATAATATTATGCTGCTGCGTCCAGTGAAAAGAAAAAAGAATAGAGAATAGAATTAAATACAGAACAAAACCCATGTTCGTTTGAGCTGAAACGAAATCCTGTTGTTAATTTTCAACCTAAATTTACTAATTTATCTTGGGCAAATTTCCAATTTCTTTTCAAGTTCAAGATAGTATACCCTGCGAGCAGAGTCTCCTTCGATCTTCCTAGAAAAATCGGGAAGAGGAAGGAGACTCTGCTCGCGGCCTGCATATTCTTTGATACGCCGATCATCCAAAAACATGGATGAATCAGTCCAGTTCCGAACCGGTCATACCGGTTTGCCCCTGGTGCGCATGCTCAAGCGTAAGAATTGCTGACTTTTTTCGCGCCCACGGCATGTTGTTTACAACCGGATGTGGTACAAAGTATTTGAGCCGTGAATGTTCTAGCACTTAAGTTAAATTCGGACCAATTACAAGCCTCACGGAACCACAATCAAAGTCTGTGTGGCAACGATACGTATGTCTCGCAGATCCTTCCATGGCGACTTCGTGGAGAAATGATTGAAAACATGCCATTAGATCGTCGTCGTCTTCTCTTGAAGCGGAGGCTATCAACCGGCCATGGCGAGGCTTTTGCTTGGCTTTTGGCGACGGGCTAGCTTAATTCGACATCCGCTTCACACTGATGCTACTCTTTCGACAAGACAAATAATATTTTCCACGAAGCTCTCGAATTTGCTCCATGAATGTACATCGTTCGCCGATTAGGCAAATTCCACATATCAGACAAATTGTGTCTTTCGCTTTTGACGTCGACTTCTTCACGGGAGTTTTCGGAAATCTTAAAACACCAGGCAAATCCAAAATTAAATTGCCCGGGGTTGAAAGCATGTTGAAAATCACATTTCGTGCATATATCGAGGAAATGACAGTACTCACGGGAACAACGTTGTGTCAAATTTCAAGATTTGATGATTAACTCAAGGCACGGTTACATTTGAATTTGGAGCATGCTCAATAGGAATTGTGTAGGCCGCGAGCAGAGTCTCCTTTCTCTTCCCGATTTTTCTAGGAAGATCGAAGGAGACTCTGCTCGCAGGGTAAAGATAGTAAGGTTTTCCTTTAACAATACCAAAAGCTCACAAATTATCCCCCGCGTTAGGTGAAAAAGAGACCTCATTCTCAATTTCACGCTTTCAGAAAAAATGCAAATGAAGTCTTGAATTTGCAGATTAACAAAATCAAAACTCCAGGATATCAACATGGGATAGACAACATGTTCAACCCACTTAGGTCTTTTTTCTTTGGTTAGCTTTGATTTTTCTGAACTGCTTTTCCATTTTTAATTATGGATTATAGCATCAATTTAACTGAAAAAAAAAAAGGATAAAACAATTGAGATACCAAAATGACAAAAATGCCACAGCTAAAATATAACTTTCACATTTTTAAATCATACAACATATTACAATATTCAATATAAAAGAAAAAATTCTGTTCCTTCTAGTGATTAGCGAAAGTTACTAAGTTGAGCTTACATCATACTCAATATCAGAAAATTCAATTTCCAGAACTTTAGGAATTAACGAGCCTGGATCTAGTCAGGTCTCTTCATTGATTAAAAAAGTACCCTGAGCTAAATTATTTACAAAACTAAAATCAACCTTCCTGTTGGCGGAACACCCATTAAAGTATTTATTCTTATTCATTGCCTAACATGTTGGATTAATCCAAAACAAAAAGAAGACTACATAAAAATAAAGACAAGATTTCTTGACGACGGAAAATGAAAATAACGGAAGTCATGAATAATAACAATAATAATAATAATAATAATAATAATAACAATAAATTGGTAATACCTTTCTTCATAATCAGAGGAAATACAATGTAATTTCGTGATAGATTTCAAAGATAATTAGATGACTTACTTTGAAGGTCTGTTGGAAGCGGCTGTCGCAATAACTTTAACTTGGGCTTGTCACTGGCTTGTTGACCTGGGGCCGGTTCATGGAAGGCGTCTCTATCCCAGGGATGAATATGCCTTCTTCCAAAAGGTGTTCCTGGATTAAGGCAGATTTGTTCCTGGAATTATTACACCTTTCAGGAACCGGCCCCTGGTAAGAACAAAACGTTTTAGATTATTCAACTTCGATTCTTTCCGCTTCAAAATTGACGCCTTATCTTTAAAACTGAGGCAATAAGCATCAAATGTCTCTCGAGAAAATGGTGAAAATAGGCTGATTTGTTTTATAAAACAAAGCTAAATACTCACGTTTTACGCACAGCATGAAATCTCCTTAGGTCGCGTGGTCGAGATGGGGAGACAACGCCGCGCGCTTGCGCCCTTCAACAGAAATTGGAAAAATCACTTCAGGCCGCGTCTCAGAACCACCGCGTCCTCTGTTCTCAAAGTCCGTATTGGTGTATAAAACACAATTTAACACTATTTTGTAGGCTGGCAACCCTCATAGGCACTAGGTTTTTTTTTTTTTTCAAGTCAACCAAAGTATTGTTATTTTGAATTTTAGAACACTTTTCGTTGATTTGCATTGCGTGTAATCTGATACACGTCGCCACGGCGAGGGGACAGTGCACGGTTCGGCCAATCCAATTTTTCATCCTCCCTAACAAAACAGAAAAACCAACTTTTGTGCATGCTAATTGTTTATTTTGAGTTTCAGTTTATCAGTTCTGAAAACAGCCAAACAATCCAACAAGGACAAAAGGAGAGAATCTTCCCATTTTTCCCCACCTTTCAACCCCACTTTAAGCTGCGAAAAAATGAACTGAGCACAAAAAAACAGCCTTTGGGAATCCTCCCACTCCCCCCCCCCCCCCCCCCTTCGGCAAAAATCAGAACTCCGAGATAATGAAATAACCGCCAATAGTTATTTTATTTGTCCATTTTTCCGTTTTTAACCCTTTCCCTACCAAGGACGTATATACGTCCTCCAGAATGGCACGTATCGACCCAGGACGTATATATAACGTCCTCAAACAAGTAGCTTGACTCGCTGTCCGGTCGTTCAAGATTGCATGGATAAATTTAATATGGTTCTTGAGAAAGGTCAGGCACTAATGTGGAAAAGCCGCTGACCTGATATAGTACCTTGCAAATTTTTTGAGAGCATTTCAAAATGGCGGCTCGAAGAGGCGGACAGATGATGATAAGAGGGGAAGCTTTCTTCGAACTTTACGCGGACATCGATGATTGGAGGGACGACAGTGATGTTGAGCCAAGTAGCTCGGAGGATTCGGAAACGGGCGATTCAGACGAAGGCGGTGAACAAGATTTGATCGAACCGGAGCAACAACAACAAACCGCACGTGGCGATGGTCGGGGAGCTGTTCCGTGTAACCGTGAAGGTAGAGGAAGAGGTGGCAGAGGGAGAAGACGGGGAAATCGTGTTAAACAGACTAAGTCTAAGTGGACTGAGTCGTTTCCCTTATAAATTTTTGCATTTTTTTTTAGCAAACTAAAAATTTTTCTAAAAATCCGCCGCCGGTTGGTGGGTGTATTTGGTTGTGGTGGGGAAATTTGACATCTTTCTTGTTTCATCTTTCCATCCTTTGATTCAAAAATGGAAAAATGGAAAATGGCCAAGGCGTCTATCAAGTTTTCATTTTTCCATTTTCCGGCTTTAACCACCAAAACAGAAATAGAAATAGAGACCTCCCGCCATCCCAAACACGGCAACGCAAGGTCAACGCGTGACCTGCAGACCACCGAAAACCGCGCCAGTATTCAAAGCAAGCCCGGCCAACCCCGCCATCCACCGGACGTCCCGCCTGACGACCCAAAAGGCGACCAAAAACATCCATGAAAACAGAAAAACGGATCCGACAACAGAAGCAGAACGCCCACACAGTCACCAGTCACTGCATCCGACGGAAAAAAGCGCATGCGGCTCACAGTTCCGTCGCACAACCCTTGAATGGCAGTTAACACAAAGTCACGCAACTTTCCTTTACCCCACCTCCCCAGCCCACAACGAGTAGAAGAAAATATAATATTCCTGCAACACCAACCCGAAAGGCCCGATATATTGAAATCCGTTTTGCCTGATGAATGGCAAGCCCGTGCTCCGCCCTCAGAGCCCCGGCCGTCCGAGGTTTGAGATATTGGAACTAGTTAGTTTTATGTGAAGGGTAGTCTCGTGCTCCGTGTTCGGGGCTCTGGCCATCTTTGTATCTGTTTGCGTCGCTCTCTAAACCACCCACATGCAGTTACATGTAATTTCGAATTTTGGGCCAAATATGCCTCTATACATAATGGACACCAAACGAATAATCTCCTCTTTTGAAACAAAAATATTTGAAGCGTTATTTGCAAAAAGAAAAGTTAGTTTTTGTGTGACCAATAATAATTGGCTACATTAACTGTTGTTTTGAAGGATCCGTAACGAGGTGATGTATTTGTATGCATTAAAACTCGACCTTTCGTAGTTCCCCAAGTTATGTCACCACGGGAATTACGGGAATAACTTGTAACGTGTTGTTAATTTCAAATTGAAACTTTTTTTCAGCTTTCACTCCTGGACCTATGGTCCAAGCGCACCTCTTGCGGTCTCGCGCCCGAGTAAGGTACTTGGGTATAGGGGTGCCGCTGGGGGAAACCCAGGCCTTGTTTTGGACCAAAATAACCTGGAATGACAACCCTGTGTAGGACAATTCCTTCTATGTTTAAAACATCAATGCTAATATCTAGTCCTGAAAATGATTTACTGTTAACTGATGACCTAAATAAATACAGATAAACGTTTCCGATTTCGGATTTTGAAATACTCGACGACAGTCTTGCAGCCATAGCCTGTCTAGGACAGGTCCAGACCCTGATAAGGACAGACTCGCTAAAAATTATATCCCCTGTTCAGGGCAGAGGGGCCAAACACCATACCCTATCCAGCGGTACATCCCCGTATAGGCCATATAGGCACGAGTTATGCCTCTGTGATTTCATCATCTTTTAAAATTCTTCCTTGATCCATTTTACCGCGAGCAGAGGCCCTTCGATCTTCCTAAATAAGTTGGTAAGCGGAAGGGACCTCTGTCAGCTGCCTCGAGTTTCTTTGATATGCCGTTCATCCACCGAGGTGGATGAGTCAGTGCGGTTAGAAACCTATCAGACCGGTTTCGGCCCACAACGCATGCGCCATGCTAGAAATTACTGACTAAATAGGTGCCCGTGGTTCATTGTTTACACTCATCTATTGACAAGTATGGCCTTCGTTTCTCTGTCGAAATCATAAAATCTAACTCGTCATGTTTACAGGCAGACGATAACAGCGATGAACGACCCGAGCGGATTTTCTTGTGATTTTCTTGATTTTGTGAGGACTCGCTTTACACTGATAGTCTTGTGACAGGACAAAGAGTATTTTGAACAGATCTCCCTTCAGTAATTCAGTGATTTGAATGATCACACTGTTCCTTTTATCCAACGATTCCGTTTGCTGGCCACATGGTCTGCAGACACCACATGACTGAACAGTTAAGTCAAAACTTTCCTCTAATATGCTCTGTAACTTATCTCGAAGGCCAGTGTGATGGTCCACTTAAATGTGCATCGTTCTGCGCCGACATACAGCACAACAAACACACCGAATCTTTTCTTGCAGTTCATGTTTTTGCGTAACCTTTTTCACAGACGTCTTAAAAGAACCTAAAATACAAGTCGTTTTCATAATAGAATCGCGGCCTGGACTAAAACTGGAACTGGTTGCTTTTTTGCAACGAATCCTTGAGTGCAAAAACATCGCGGGAGATGAGTACTGTCAATATTACAGCGGTGATTATATTGCCGTGAACACCTAAAATATGTCTGGAATGTTGATTGTGTTGTAACCAATCACAGGCGAGATCTTCAAACCACAGAAACCACAGGCAACGAACGGTCACGGAACAAATTATTTTCGTTCTGTTTAACATGTTTAAGGATACAAGCTGTCTTATTAGGAATTTAAAACACCACTGCTCCCCAAGATCAGTGCTGAGGACCGCATTCAGCACATCGTTCGATTTTAGAAAGGAAAATTTAGAAGCCAACGCGACGCGACGACGACCGGCTTTCCATGTAACGACATATTACACGGAGACAATAAAAAATGAACAATCGTGTATTCTTAGAAAAATAAATTTTCAGATATGCATTCAACAATATAAAGCCGTTGGGTTGTAGCATGCGAGTTTACGGACATTTACGGAGATTCTTTTGGTAAGAAGAACTGCGATCGGAGATAATCATGTTTTTTTTCTTTTGCGCGCAAAATGTGCTAATAATCGCATCCAAAGGGGACTTCAAATCTTCTTGGCTAAATCCCCTCATAACTAGTTTCCTACAGCATGTAATCCCCCTGATATCAAATGCAATAATGCCTTCAGAGAAAAAGCAAAATTATATTTTGGAAGGAATACCGAAAATTGGGCTGTTTACTTTGCGCGATGTGTCAACCATTCCATAGATGTTGAATTTGGTCGGTGGTTTTCCAGTTTGCGATCTTGCGATCAAGGAACTTCTGCCGGCACAGTAGTTCGAAGGTTTAATCGTTAGCGCACGTAAATCCAATCCCCTTGTTCTACAAAAAAATATTAGCGAGGATTATGTTATCAGAAATGAAAACATCGACAAGAACAACTCTCGAATTTCAACTTTATTATTTGCTACCAAAAAAAAGAAAAAAATACCAAAATAGTAAATCTACCTGACCTAACAAAAAAGTGTTAACGCTTGCTGCAATAGCCGCGAAGCGATGGAATCAGAAAATTCTAGCGGCTTACCTTGCAACATTGTAACTTGCGATCAGGCGTAACTACCGATTTCGATCGTTACAAAAAGTTTGAAAATTCCCACGCCAAACCGTCGCGTGCGTCGGCCCTGCACTTCGGCTTTGTAATTTATTTCAAAATCCTTCAAACCTGTATTCTTTGCTATTATAGCACACACTGTAAACAAATAGGAAGGAAAAGCAATTGTTTACTTGTAAAGAGACTGAATGTTAAAACAAAACGAAAATAATTTGTTCCGTGACAGATAGGAAACCGTTGCCTGTGGTTTCTGTGGTTTGAAGATTTTAGGTGTTCACGGCAATACAATCACCGCTGTAAATAGCTATTTCCTAATGAAAACGAGGCTGAATGAGGAGCGGTTACATTTGAATTTAACGCATGCTCAACAGGGAAAGTCGAGGCGGCTGGCTGTCCCTTCGTCTTCCAGACTTGTCTAGGAAGATCGAAGGGCCTCTGTTCGTAGGGTAGATTCATGTCACACTTGTTTTTACTTTTTTCTATGGTTTAAATTCATAACTTATTTTGGAAAGTTTCGACAAAAAAACGGCACATGAGATGGAGATCAAAGTGAACTCTCACAGCTTATACATATTCCTTAAAACAGTAATAATATGCACGAAAAAATTACTCAATTCTGATTGGCTGAAAAAGCAGTGCAGTTTTGCTGTAACACAGTGCAATTACAAATGTATTTTGATTGGCTTAGAAACAATAGAAATTTGAATTAGCCAATTAAATCGTAGCCGTTTCTATAGCAACAAGTTCGCAGTAAGTTTGAGCCGCGTTGAAGATTGTGAAAATATAAAACAACGGCTGGCGTTTTGAGAAGGTTTCCTTTCTCAGAGGAACTGAAAACAGCTCTAAAAACGAGCACGGGGCGAAAAGCACTGCTTTTCGGCTGTCTGTTTGGAGAAAGTGATGTCTACAGAAGGGAATTGCCGACGAAATCGAAAGCTATAATATAAGCCCGTTGAACTTATATAACACTTTGCTCAAGCCATTTTACGCCGAGAAAACAACAACAAACAAGACGAAGATTATGAACCAGAATACTGAAGTTAATGATTATACACTTGATAGACACTTGAAAAACAAAGAGGCTTATAGCTATAGCCTACAACTTTTCAGCCGGATTTTGCGGCTTAAAAAACTTTAAAAACATTGACAAACTGTTGTTTTGACCTGCGCGTGATGAATAAATTATTTTTGCACGTGATTCACCGGCGTTATGCAACACAATTTTGTCGTGTATATTATTAAGGTCGGCACACACGGAGGGACTAGTCCCTGCGACTAGTCCCCGCGACTAGTCCCGGGGACCAAGTCCCTTCGTGTGAACTACCCATTTTCATCAGGAAATTTAGTCGCAGGGATCAAAATTTGGTCCCTGCGACTTGTCCCAGGAATTCAAACCATGTTTGAATTCGTGGGACAAGTCGCAGGGACTTGTGCCCTCAAATTATGCTGATCCCTGCGTGTGAACTGTTCGTGGGACTAGTCCCTGCGACCAGTCCCTTCGTGTTAACTCTTCAGGGGACTAGTTGCGGGGACTAGTTGCAGGGACTAGTCGCAGGGACTAGTCCCCTCGTGTGTGCCGACCTTTAATATGTAATCACATGATTTTTCTCGTGCAATTTGGAATAAATAAGCACTTGTAAATTTTTTCAAAGACCACGAATTAGTCTTTGAAAAAATTTTCTCGTGCTTATTTATTCCAAATTGCGCTCGAAATCATGTAATTACCTATACAAAACAATACGTACCATTAACCGATGAAGACCAGCCGCTGAAAAACAGGATTAATGATATCGCATATTTCTCTTCCTTTTTATTCATGATTGGTATTTTAAGTTTCAATAATTATATATTCCCGTGTATATGAGTTTCCATAATGAATACTGCGTCAACTCGGAAAGTTACGAAAATGAGCCAAGACGTTCATAAGTCATGCAGGATTTTTGTTTTCGTCATTTTTCGTTAAATGAGTAGCTATATAATTGTTTGAAGATAAATCATGCGGGATTTTGTATGTTTATGTTTTTGCCATCTTTTGTTTAAATGTGGAGGTTATATAATTGTCGTCGATTAATTGCGTTTCCTGCTTAGGAAGTGACACTTAAGACAACCTGGAATGGATCATAAAAATGTCAGTCGCCTAATTTGTAATTAGTATACAGCAGCTGGTTCATAATCCATTTATTTTCCTAACCAGCTCATAATCAAACAAGATAATTTTGTCCCTCACTGAAGTAAACACTCCGTTTAATGAAACCACGGCTGAACCTTTACTCTGAGGTATGGAGATGCAACATTGAGTTTCGTATTCATGTGTTTATTTTCTTCTTTTTCATTTGATAGATTTAGGTAGACATCCTCATCATTTTTTCTTCATCAAGAGATTTAATAACAAAAAAAATACCGAAGCTGAGTCGGGCATGATAACCAAGAGCGATACTGTGATAAAGATTGCAAGGGAGAGAATACAATTGCAGCGTCTAACACTGAAAATTACCACTAAGAACTGCAAACCTTACAATTTGGGGTTTTTTTAACTGGCAGAATAAAGATGGCTGTTCAACACCTAATGCTGTTTCTTCTGGTCATCATTTGCTCAGTGGTGGTCATAGCAAACCAATGTGGAAAACATGCAGGTAAATATTGCAAAAATTGAAATTTCACGATGACAGCAAGAAGAACCGGCAGTATTCAATAGCTCTTTTTCGAAATAAAACCGCATTTTTGCACGTCAACAGGCGCAAGCACGAAAGTGAGGCAAGTCGAGGAAGGTATCGAAGAACACTAACATCACAGCCGCCTTTGGACGAGAACGGAATGACCTATTATTTTTTTGCAGTGTACGGATGTAACAACACTACTCGAGAAAAGGTTGCGTGAGTAGTATATGTTCAGCAAAATGAAGCCTCGTTTTGGCATAGGTGATACCTAGGTTTGGCCTAGGTGCCTAGGTAAATCATTAATATTCAAACTGCCTAGGTAAAATTGCGTTCCTTCATACTAATTAGTGGATAGGCATACTAATGAGAGTCACTCTAGTACAATGGCAACAATACACCTGCCCAAACTAGCCCACTGTTCGTCATCATGGATTGGTCAGTCAGGAATTTATTATGTGTGAATGATATATAAAATGAATCATATATGAACTGCGGAAATGAAATCAAATGAAGAATGATCCTCGCAGTTGTGAACGCAATTTATGCAATTGCGAAAACGGGGTTAGAACCCGTGACCTCGCGATACCAGTGCGATGCTCTTACCAACTGAGCTATGAAGCCATTGAGGTTGGGAGCAGGTCAATTGTGGGTTCATTTGTTCCCGTAAAAGAAATACATACATACATACATACATACTTATCCTCTCCCGTCGGGGCTTTTCAGGGATAGTTTACATCACTGGCCGGGGGACTTGACCAGACTGCTAGTGCAGTTTACAATTAATGAAGTAACTAATGAGTGCCCCCGTAATGTAGATATTTAGGACAGACACTAGGGGTGGTCACAGCCAGAGTTTTGTTACGTCCCTAGTGGTTCTTTTACGTCCCACAGAATCAGATTAAGTGAAAGTACTGTGAGACGGGGCCTACAGTTTATCGTCCTTATCCGAGAAATGAATCATATATGAACTTGCGTTCACAACTGCGATGATCATTCTTCATTTGATTTCATTTCCGCAGTACATATATGATTCATTTCATATATCATTCACACTCATTTCTTTCACAAGAACAAATGAACCCACAATTGACCTGCTCCCAACGTCAGTGGCTTCATAGCTCAGTTGGTAAGAGCATCGCATTGGTATCGCGTGGTCACGGGTTCTAACTCCGTTTTCGCAATTGCATAAATTGCGTTCACAACTGCGAGGATCATTCTTCATTTGAATCTATTATGTGTTCGAAATAAACGCGCGCCCTCTGTTGGTAGCGCCACTCTTGCAATTCGTTTGCTGAGACAACTTTGCTATAAGATTTTGTTTTATTTGAGACGTTTATCGCTCATTACTGTTAAAATGGCTTACTTAACCGTTAACGATTTCCAAGTTGCTTTTAACGCTTGTTTATCTGCCTCTATTTTCCCAGCAAATGAATTGCAAGAGTGACACGCGCGTTTATTTCGAACACATAACAGATTCTTGTCTGGCCAATCCATGTTTCAGTGGGTTGAACTTGAAATTTGACATGGATACACTGAACAGTTTTTTGAAACAGTAGACTTCTGACATGTCCATCTATCGTGAGTTTATAACCGTCAAGTCCTTTGTAGGCTTATGAACAAAATAGATGTCGACGTATGAGATATCGGGAGCATCGTCCAAATATTTTGTCCAGTCGAAAGTTTCGTGGTCAGAGGGAAGTTGGACCATCGAACCTGTGCTCCCCTAGGATAACGTCGTCAACGTTCTCTTTGTTTCGGCTTCGAATTTCTAGCTTCAGTCTTCAAGTTTCGTATGAAAGTTCTAGTAATCTTTCTTCACGTATTGCTTCCCCAGCTGAGAGCTACACGGTACACCGTAAGCTAATAAAGACGATCACAGGGCGTCCACTTTTAACTTTTTAAACCATTCTTTGCTAAGATCGCTTAAATTATTGATACGTTCTGCCGAATCGGAAACACCAAAAGGTACAATCGTGGACATTTTCCTCTGAATGCAAGCAATTTTTTTAAACAAACAGCAAACAACAACTTGGAGTGGAAGATTCAGCGTAGCTCGCATGAGCTTCGCATTCGTGCTTGGGCCCGTGATTATACAAAACTGCTGTTTAATTTCCAAAAAGGGCAATTATTGAAAACTAAATTTATCAGGTTGGAATAAATCACAAATTCTGCAACTACCTCATCAAACCGGAACTCCATGTTTAAGTTTCCTTACCTTGTGAAGCTCGTGAACGGCGCTCAGAAAACTTAATATTATGACAAATAGAAAAGTGACGAAGAAAAAGTAGGTAACGGAGAAGGAAGTCTTAAATAAATAGCTGACAAGCATTCTTTAGTCTCTTGGTTCAAATAAACAAGAACAATAATATCAATATCGAGATCGAAAGTTCCAAAAAGTTATCGTCATGGAGTGGTGATGAACTCAATATCCTCGCCGTGTACTACATTTCAGTGTTTGTGCTGCTCGAAACTCATTGTTTTTAGTTTTTAAAGGAAAAAAGAAAGTCAGTGATGAAATTGAACGACAAAAGGAAGCGATGAAGAAACAGCAAGAGGAAGTTAACCAACTGATCGACAGAATAGCTGCAGAAATTGAGAGGGATTTGCGAATGAACAGTTGCCCAGGTAGGTAGAAAACTGTTCCTCTCTTCAAAGTGTATATTTAGCGTCCCAAGTAAAAGAAATTGGCACCCAAGGGTTTCATGGGTCTTCATCGAATGTGACTGACTAGACACCTCACCGAGTTGAGAGAACAACCTCTTGTCCCTGTGATGTACAAGTTCCTCTCCATTTTCCTAGAATAGCTGCAGAGATTGAGAGCGATATGAACATGTAACATGTGTTATTCAGGTTGGTAGAGAACTTCTGTTTTTCAGTAAGTACCGTATTTCCTCGAAAAAGCCAAGCCCCACCCCAGTCAAGTCTGCAATCGTGGACGAAACTACTTGAGAAAATAGGCCTCCTGGGGCCAAAAAATCCTTCTCTAATATGTGTGAGTCAACAATATCCCTAAAGTAACTTCCCTTCCCCCCTTCCCCTTTTCAATATTGAAGTTGGGAAGCCACCATTGTCAGGGAAACGGTTAGGAGGCACAGACAACATTGAATTTGGAGGGAGGGGGGCTTTGAAACTAAATTGATCACTGTGTGCACGTACAAAAGCTTCTTATAATGCATTACAACGCGTTGATAATGGCTCTCAACGCATTTGTAATGTTATTCAGTCCATTGTAAAAACGTTGACAATGTTCAGCAAAATGTTTAAGAATGGATGAAAAATGTTTCTCAACGCGTTGGCAACTTTTTCCAACGTTTGATACAAATTCTGCACAAAACGTTGAAAACAAAGGACAACGTTTCGCGCCGTTGTAACAAAGCTGAACACATTGTCAACACAACCAACAGCGCTTTGTTTACAAGCAACAAATTCAATTGACCATCAAAATTCTGCATCTGAGAGAATTTGATTTTGTTTGATTAATAAAGAGCAATTTGCCGCAACTTACATTAAAACTTTTGCGAAGCAACAGCCAATATACTCACCAGAAATATAAACGTAGAATAAGAAAATGTTGGCGTACGTGATTTGTTTGGCGCTTCGCCCCCGAGCTTGCCACTAATTAGTTCAATATTTTTTTCTGTCATAACCATTAATAACCATTCCCTTGAGTAGCAAGCGAAGGCGTCATCAGAAATACTTAAAATACTAAATAGGAGTGAAATTTTCTGAAACGCAATCTTTTACCAAGCGCGAGGCAAAGCTACGTTGATAAATAATTATCTTTGTCAAATGCGTGGGGTGCGTGACTTGGGATGATGAGTTAACAACGATGAAAATTGCTATACCGTCGGTTGCATTTAATCGCGAACAGCTTGATACATTTCAAAGACTTTTTAAAGCTTACTATTTGTTTTCGAGGCCAATGAAATTGAAAAGTTTACTTAAAATTTATTTTTTTCCCTGGTGATTTTATACAAACATTACGAAGCAGACACTGAGGCAGACAAGGTCGCGCCACATGTTAGCTCATGTTATGGCTCGTTTTGCGCCTTCTATCTTTATGGTGTTTTATTGCAATGGTTGGCGAACTGACCGTTTTGATAACTTAACCGCAAAAGGGTTTAATCTGCACTGGTGTAAAAGCAATTTTAGGAGGCCCGTAGAACAAAATGTATTCTGTATCAGCAGTTCAAATTCGTGATCGCTCGTGCGCAACGTTGACATTCCTTTGTTATCCATGTGCCATTCAAATCATGTTTGCGATGTTGCGGTATTTTGTTGCAGTTGCCAACTGAAATTCTCAGGATCAATTTATCGGACCGATTTTTCGTATTGGTTACACATTAAGTGTTCTTTATTGTAAGTCAAATCTATTTTGGCCACAGGGTGAACTATTTATTTAGTGGAGTAGAGTGGTCAGTCAAAATAGAGTTTATAATTGAGAATGTAAACTGCCTTGAGCGTAAAAAAGACTTGTGAACACAAAAACCAATTTGGTCATTGGGTCAAGTCAGATGGCATTCATTGTAAGGTAAACATTAAGAGGAGTAAACATGTTGGTGGTGCGAGCAATATCGTGCATACGTATAACGAGATTCGCGGAACGGAAAAGAACAGCGGTATTTGAAGCCAAAATATTATCTGTGGACTTAAATGCTTATAGTAAGATGAAAACAATGAAGTATCTGTCCTTCATTCCGGAAACAAGAGAACTTGCCGACACATCATTGCCTGTGGAATGTCACACTTCTACTTGTGGGAATCGTCAAGAAACTGATATCAAGCCCGGGTTGCTCGAAGCATGGTTAGCGCAAACCATCGTTAAATTTCATGGAAACCTATAGGTTTTGATACCCGTAAGATACTTTAAACTTGCAGCTATTTGTATGGTGTTAGGCAACAAACTCATGTCAGGACACTGCATGCATGCAGATCCGAACAGATTGATGAGATCAGCGAGATTTTATATTTGGAATAAATTGTTCTTTCTGACAAGAAAGGAAAAGAACACGATGCTTGGTCAAAAACTAAAACAAACTTTTATTTACTGGCTTGCTTATATATAAAAATTAAAGTACATATAGGGCAATACAGTTGTTGTTTGTAATGTTATAATATTCTAAAGTCTGTGGGTCCCGACGCATGTTGCGTGACAAAATTGACCATGTGTTACACACGCTCTCAATTGTCGATGGAGAAAGAGTGGTATTCTCGTTTCATTACTATCGAACCAAAGAAAATCCATTTTGTGGACAAGGAAGCTAATCCTCTTGCGAACCTCCGGGCCTTCCAATATTAGTATTTGGATGCTCTCTAATGAGAATACCGATAAATAGTTGTCATTGTTGACTCGCCACAGTGTTGATTTTTACATGTTTCGTGCGTGAGTCCTGACCCGAGTAAGCAAGGTTTATGTATTCATCCATTTTCATTGATAACCTTCGTGCCGTACGGAACGCGAGTTTCGTCCAATGTCCTTCTACAATTTAGGGATGTACATTTAATTAAAGGCTCTCTCAAACCAGTCGCCGACAGCAAAAGTATTAATTTTGACAAGGATTAGAGCCATTTATTTCTATTATTAAAATCCTACATTGCACAGTAAATGTATAATTATACACATACACAATATCAAAACGATAAACAATATTAATAAAGCGTAACACCTAAAATAATATTAAAGTTTGTCACAAAGGAACGGTTGATTTGAATTCAGCGAAATTAAAGACTCGATCGACTGTTCAAATCGAATGTCATTTGAAACACACGCATGTAGCAGACAGTCTTTTTAGCGCCATAATTTCGTTCAACACCGTAAGAACTGAAGCCAAAAAGGTAAGTAACAGCAGCCATAGGATAGTTGAGTTTTACACTTAGCCGCGTTCTCTGCAAAATTACAGGAAAACTCCATGTACTTGATGTTTCTGCTCAAATTCAAACCAATACGTACGTGCTAGACTTGCGTGCATACGTGCTAGAGTTCATGCTAATGGCTGAACAATTCGTTGTAAAGATTTCATAGTAACCTAAAAGCAGCGGTACTATGAATGATTCCAAATGGTCCGTGGCGGTTTCATTAAACGCGTTGTCAGTGTTTGACAACGCATTGACAATGTTTTGAAATGATTTTGAAATGGATTTGCAACGCATTTTGGTTCCGTTGAAAAACGTTGCCAACGTTTCAAAACGCAATGGAAATGCTCTTCAACGCATTTTCAATGCGTTGAAAATGCATAACAACGAAAAAACGCTTCAACGCTATTTTCGTTAAGCCTGCTTTACCCAAATAGGGTCACATTTAAACATCGAACAAGATTGGAAACTAAGAGGTGAAATTCAAACGTGGCCCAAGGCTAACCTAATAAATTAAATCGAATACTTGTCTCTTACAACTCACCTCTGATTTTTGACATTGACACTAAAAATTAAGAAGTAAAATTTAAATACAACCCAAAGCTAACCTAATGAAATTACATACTTGTCACTCACAAGCTACATCTGACTTAAAATTGACACAAATCATGTAATAGATAGGACTTAAAACTGCTTAAAGAAGGTGTATGCATGATGTTCGATGGAAGACCATTCCAGTCTGTTATGTAGCGATTAAAAAAAGAACAGCTGAAGTCCATATATATATATATATATATATATATATATATATATATATATATATATATATATATATAAAACAGTTAAAAAGACCGAAAATGGACAACTTTTGGTTCAAACAACGATAAAAATTTAAAAATTTATGATTAAAAAACGTTTCGGTCTCTCGACCTTCGTCAGTTACAAACAGAATGTTAAAAACCTACAACTTAAATATGATTTTACAACAATGGTTACAAATTACATACGGGTTACGTAACTCAGACAATGAAACGAAAAACAATAGGTGTACAAAAAGTATGAAACGACTACGGTAAATTAACAGGATGCGGAATAACAACAATAATAGAACTAGTGATAAATGTTATGTAATTGTCGCAGCGCAACAGGTTCCCCATCAAGGGCCTCTGAATCATCATACCTGTCAGTATCATAACAAAATCCCTAAAGAGGGCCCTTAAACAATAAGTAATAATTTCCCAACAAAGAGCCTTTGAATGACCTAGCTAGCACAAAAATAACAGAATCCCCAAAAGAGGGCCCCTGAGCGCTGAGGCAACTACAAGTGCTAAATATTACAATTAATGAGTCGGTACACACTGACTTGTTAAAATATATAAAAATAAATTCACTGCCAATACGCACCTTAAGAAAATCGCAACCTATTGTCCAAACTCTGCTGAAATTAAGTATAATGGATGCGGTTTTTTGAATGAAATTCTTGTCTTTTATTAAGTCCATAAGGTGAAAGGGAAAACAACTGCGCACTCCAGTATGCTTCTTTCGTAATTAATAGCTGTTCAGTGTTTTCGGACGTGTTAGTTTGGATTTGATCGATACATTGAAATGTAAAGTCCGATAGCACGTGTGGAGTTCGGTTGAAGTGTGTGGCGACCTCGCAAGTCTTCTTATTGGTTCTCATGGACGATTTGTGATTTCTAAATCTAACTTTAAATTCCGTGGTGGTCGATCCAACATACTGGAGATTGCATTTCTTACAATGAACCAAATAAATCACATTTGAGGAATTACACGAAAGTTTCTGCCGAACAAAATAGGTTTTACCAGTTTGTGCGCTGGAAAAAGTTTGAGAGTTGACAAAGAAATTCTTGCAAAGATCGCATCTAGATTTATCACATGTGAAACAGCCGGCTGTGGATGCTGTATTTGATTGAAGCTCTTACCGCACTTAGAAGGTGCCAAAATTTCTTTGAGGTTCTTAGGTCTGCGAAAAGATGAAATAATAGAATTCGGTGGGAAAAGCTTCCTAAGTTTTGGAGATGAAAGGAAAAGATGAATATGCTTTTTGATTAACCTATTAATAGACGGTAAATTGGGATTATATGTGAGAACAAAAGGAAAAATCTTTTTAGACTCCTTGACTTTGGCTTTAAGTAAGTCATTTCTCGGAATATTCTAGCTAGCTAGGTCATTCAAAGGCTCTTTGTTGGGAAATTATTACTTATTGTTTAAGGGCCCTCTTTAGGGATTTTGTTATGATACTGACAGGTATGATGATTCAGAGGCCCTTGATGGGGAACCTGTTGCGCTGCGACAATTACATAACATTTATCACTAGTTCTATTATTGTTGTTATTCCGCATCCTGTTAATTTACCGTAGTCGTTTCATACTTTTTGTACACCTATTGTTTTTCGTTTCATTGTCTGAGTTACGTAACCCGTATGTAATTTGTAACCATTGTTGTAAAATCATATTTAAGTTGTAGGTTTTTAACATTCTGTTTGTAACTGACGAAGGTCGAGAGACCGAAACGTTTTTTAATCATAAATTTTTAAATTTTTATCGTTTTTTTGAACCAAAAGTTGTCCATTTTCGGTCTTTTTAACTGTTTTTTATCATTCGCCGAATAAGGACTGTGAATCATTAGTGATCCTTTTGGTTCTGCATCTTTCGTTGGCCCAGGAAGCGCTTTCAACCGTCTATATATATATATATATATATATATATGATCATCTCAAGCATCAAAAATGTATTTATACTGTTTCCCGTTTCAAATATAACTAAACACAAGGGAAAAAAACATTTTTAAGGACCACCTATATTTCGACTGTGTAGAACAGTCTTCCTCAGGGTGATTCACCCTGAGGAAGACTGTTCTACACAGTCGAAATATAGGTGGTCCTTAAAAATGTTTTTTTCCCTTGTGTTTAGTTATATATATATATATATATATATATATATATATATATTTAGCCAGGCCAAGTCTAATATCGGAGCTGCACACAGTCACCGAGCAACTTCGCATGGCTTTATTTGGGCAAGTTTAATTTGCGTCCAAAACAATTGAGCAGCAGCAAGAAAAACGGAGAGTTTTCGATAGCTAAACGTCCGCAAAAAAAAAAAAAAGGACAGACACTCTTGAGTCCTAACTACTTTCAGATGAAAGCGTAAACTAAACAAGCGTACAAAGTACGATGCGAGTGTTTGATCGAAGAAGGAGAAGGTGGAGAAATTAAACAAGACTAGCTAGTAATAAAAATAGCTTGTACTGATTAAGCTAGAAAAATCGGTATTTATTTTGATATATGCCCCTGGAAAAGAAAATAAAGGGTACAAACTGATCGTTTACAGCAGTCAACAGGAATTGACCGCGGTTCAAAGACAACAGAACAACAAAAATATTTCAAGAAAACAAAGCACAATACGAATAATATTTCTTCGAAGATTCTTGGAGAAGGTGGAGAAATTAGACAAGTAACAAAAATACTTGTATTAAGCTAGAAAAATTGCTAAGCAATTTTGACATAAATGTCCGTAGAAAAGACAAATAAGAGGCCCGCACCCGCTCGTTTAGAGCAGTCAATATGAATCACTGAGGCAGCAATCACTCGGAACGCGAAAGAGCTTAATAGTGCCATTTCCAACAAAATCTTTCCTTGGCTGACACAAAACACCAAAGTGCTTTGATAGTTTTATGGATACTTTCCATGTCTTCCGAAGAACCTTCTTCATTTAATGATTTTCAGTGGCAAAACATCATCCAGTTAACGAAGAAAGAGCTTGCCAAACCACACCAGCATTTCTCTCGCAGACCCGTCCACTATAGAATTTATCAAAGCCAGCCAGTCAACCCATTTCGCTGTTTTTACAGGTTCAAACAGATTAATACGACATGTTTATAGACAGCGAAACTTAATTGTTTTTTACAGGCCGCTTTCGACGAAGATCTCTAAAACTTTTTCCAAATGACGAGTGAAGCGCGCTGGTTTTTGGCATTTATGACAGCATTTTGACAAATGTATGTCAGATTATGAGTTGTGCACATGCACATGCATTTGATCGGCTTTTTTTACTCGAGCTTAAGTTTAATCCTTTAATCCTTGATTTTACGAGGACAGTAGTATATCGGCGTCAAACGAATACCGTTTTGCATAAAAACCATCGTCGCTCGCTGCGCGAGCTCCTCGGGTTTTATGCTTCAACAGTATTCGTTTGACGCCGGTATACTACTTAACACATCGCCCCAATAATCAAGGCATTTGCCCACTTTCCATTCACACTCAATTAAACAAGTGGGGTGTTGCATATCTGTGTGATACCCTATTGAACAACAGGGGTTGTTGCATATCTGTGTGACACCATATTGAACAAAAGGGGTTGTTGCATATCTGTGGCACCCAGTTAGAAAAAAAGGGCACCAAGGTATCCCAGCGAAACCGACAGGAAATTTTCCACCGAAGATATACGCAGGAGAATGGGAACCCCCCGAAAGAACGAGCCAGCAGCAACCCCGCGTAAAGCGGAACAAACCGAGGCAAAATAGCCGTACGACAAGGCCGCCATCTTGGCTTGGTGTTTGGGGAGCGGCCCGTGCCGTCGCTGTGCAGAAAGAGGCCGCCAGTCCCCACCCCTCGCAGAAAGAGGCTGCACGACGAGGAGGCGTTTTTTGAAGGGCTTGACGCAATGTTGGCGAAGGAAGAGAGGCCAGTGCCGGCCCCGCACAGAAATAGGCCGCCAGTTCTTGTTCGACAAGATCCATATGGGGCAATTCCGCGTCTTCCCAGACGGCGAGTAAACGAAACTTTTACCCCCGTCAAATACCAAGACTGGGTAAAAGAAAGTGGAAGACGTTACATCTTGTGGCTTGTTTCAGCACAGGACCTCGCCGACAATAGCGAACACACGAAAGAAATGATGGAACACAATGTCCAAACCTCTTTCTTCTTGAGACACACGACAACCAACATTCTTCGCAACATTGAAGACAACACATAAATGGAATTTCAAGACAACAAAACCACCCGATCCCCCTGGTTTCGCAACATTGCAGACGCAAAAGAATGGTTGAGGCGGAAGAAAAAAGAACGGCTGCAACAGCAAGTTGCTCGCCCAATACAAAATGGGTCTTCAAAAGGTTTCATCGAGTAGACTTGAAAGTTTTCTTGGGTGGCCAACTTCTTCTGGGATCTGGCCCACTTCCAGCCTGGTTGCACAACTTGGCAAGAGGCAACCACGCAATGATTTCTCTCGACACCTTTTACGACAACATTTGCTTTTGTCGCTGCTTGGCGGTGCATCGAGGGCAAGGCCAGATAGATGCGGACGGGCTTGTCGCGAGTTGGCACGAAGCTATCTCGATCCCCCCCCCCCCCCCTTAAGAGACACAACCAAAACCTCCCTCGACGAATTGGACGACATTGAAAGACATTTCAACAAGTTTCTCCCCCCATCCCAAAGGCTTGGTATTCGTGTTTACGAGCCTGAGCCAACAAACGACAAACCCATCTGGCATCTCCGGCGAAATCCAAATCCCCAGTTGAAAGACATTCTGACGATTGGGATTTACGAAGGCCACGCGTTCTATATTCAAGATATTTCCCAGCTTGCAAACGTGTACAACTGCGCCCAATGCAACCAAAGATTCACAAGACTTGGAGATATTCACCGCCACGCAAACGGAAGGTGCAACAGCGGCGAAACAAAAATCCGCTGTTGGTCGAAACTATGTCGAAAAACCCGCAACCGCATTGGAAAAAGCTTTCTTTCCACGCAATACAAGGTTCTCTGACACCGGTTATCGCCGGATGGAAAAAGAGGGAGAAAAACGAGGAACCCACATCAACCACGCACTTTGTGGGCATGGAGGCGAAAACTATATCGAGAAATTCTTTGTGGATGGATACGACCCCACAAACAAAACGATTTTCCAATTCCACGGCTTTGTATACCACGGCTGCCGCAGAAGTGTTCCCGAAAACAGAGACGAGCCGCTCGACGAGAACGGGGACGACACACTTGACGAGCTCTGGAGAAGAACTCAAGCCCGCACTGCGAGGCTTCGCGGGGCTGGCTTCGAATTTGTGGAGAAGTAAGGCTGCGAAGTTGACCTCCTTTCAAGAAAATACCACCGCGAGCCATTCACAGAAAGTCATCCCCACGCAATAATCTACGACTTCGAAGCATTCGGAGATAGCAACCGCCGAAAATAACAGACACCAACCCTCACAATCGAAAACGTGCACACCCCAATCTCTGTTTCCATCGCCGACATGTTCAACCGAGAACCCACACACCTTTGCAGCAAAGACCCCTCCACATTGATTTCTCTCTACTTGGATGAGTTGCACCAGCGAGGGGAGAAAATTCGAAAGGCTGTGAGAGCAAAGTTTCTCCCTCCAGACATGGAGATCCTTTCCAACACACAATGCCGGCCCATCGAGGATTGGTGTAACCAAGTTCCAACCCTCGGTTTCAACTCTGGGAAATACGATTTGAACTTGATTCGAAACCAGTTTGTGGGGCAACTTTGCGCGAGAAACACGAACATAAAAGTGGGGAAAAGCGCCAACCAGTTGATGTACCTTTTCGAACCACACCATCGATTTCTCGACATTGTCAACTATGATTCATTTCATATATCATTCATATTGTCAACTATATCGGCCCAGGAATCAGTTATGAAAAATGGCGCAATCAAACGAGGCGCGGGCCTTTGGACCCCAATGAAAGAAGCTTTCGACATGTTGAAAGGGGCAGTGGTCGGCGGCCCAAGCATTGTTTTCACTCGGTACCACGAAGCGGGGAAAACAAAAATTCGAGACCACCAATTTCGAAACCATCTCTGTCTCGAGACCATCTCTTTCGGAAAATCCTTGGCTACGACGCCAACGCGTTGTATCTGTCAACAGTGGCACAGGACATGCCTTGCGGCCTAGAAAACGTTTCCCACTACAAACAGCCAACCAAAGCCCCAGGAGGTTTCGTGTACAGACTCCGAAATGGAATTTGGTTCGGCTTCGCAGAGGTAGACGTTTAGATTCCCTAACGTTTGTGGCCCAAGCTCGAAGAGATGTGCCCATTCTTCCACAACACGGAAGTGCCGGCCGAAGCTGTTCCCCAACACATGTTCGACTACCTGAAAAAAACCGGCAGGTCTCGTGGGGATGGAAAAAAAAATTGGTCGGGGCGCTTTCCGCGAAGAAAATACTCCTCTTCCCCCCCCCCCCCCCCCCGTCTCTTGCGAATGGTACATCGACCACGGGGCAAGAATCACAGCTGTGCATTGTACAATCGACTACAAACCCGCCAAACCCTTCGTCTGGTTCGTGGAAGAAGTAACAACAGCCAGGCGAACCGGCGACACAGACAAAATCAAAGCGCTTCTCGCCGATATGTTCAAACTCTTGGGGAGCAGGGCGTATGGGAAAATGTCGAAGTAGTCCAGCGGCAAATAATCGTGGTTTACACGAAAGAGGAGAAGACCGTCGACAGGATAATGCGGAGCCCTTTCTTCGAGGATCTCCACAAAATCGGTGATGCGTACGAGCTGGAAGCGCGAAAGCCGAAGGTGAAGATCGATCGTCCCTTGCAGATTGGAATCGCAGTCTACCAACTCGCAAAGCTGCGGATGCTGGAATTCTACTACGACTTCCTGGATAAGTACGTCGATCGCAAAGACTGTTGCAAATGGACACAGACAGCAACTATCTGGCGATATCGGGGGAGAAGTTGGAGGACATCGTGCTGCCGCATCGGCGAAAGGATTTCGGGGCCGACAAAAAGAATTGGCTGGCGTGGGACAAGTGGAGTGGGCGAACACCAGGGTTTTTCAAGCTCGAGTGCGTGGGAGAATGAATGATTGCGCTCTGCTCAAAGTGCTACTTTGTGGACGTCGACAAAACCCACGCGAAGTTTTCGACAAAGAAAACGTCGAAGAGACAAAACAAAAATCTCGTGGGAGCGGTTTCGAGCTGCGCTCGAGGGACACAAGGATATGGCCGAGATTACGGGCTTCCGAATGCAAGAGGGAGAGATAGTCACATATCGTCAGCAGAAACTGGGGCTGTCCGCGTACTACGACAAGCGGTACGTGTTGCCAGATGGGATTCACACAGAACCCATTGAGTATCACCTTTTGAAGGAGTGAATTCCGAAGGAATATGGAGCGGCAATGCAAAATTCCCGTTTGCACGCGGAGACCGGGGAAGACGAAAATCGTTGTTGCACAAAAGGCAGGTGTGAATTTCATGAGACCTGTTTGTCTTGTTCGCGAGAAGGAGAAATTCACAGTTTTGATTTTCCATGGGACAATTATTGTGATATGTATTACGAAATAATCCCCACAAGCTATTATGAAAGAAACAAATGGGTGAAGAATCTCATTGGCAAGCTTCAACCCAATCAGCCGCGTGACTTGGTTGTTAATTTCAGCAATAACTCGCGGAAGTCTTCGTACCCACGCCACAGACCGTTCCCCCTCGGGCTTACGCATCTCAACCGCGTATTTGTAGCGACACAACCCCTCTGCCAGCGTTCGGTTCCACCGCTCCACAATTGCTTGGTCGCGGTGCACTTCGGGATGCCCGCGCCGAATAGCTGTACCGTGCTTCGTCATCGTTTGCGAAACAGCACCCATGAACTCTCGTCCCGGGTCGACTTGAGCAGTTTCGGCCATTGCAATGGACCGCGTTTGTAAATTTCCTCGAAAGCTGAAGCAACTTTCTCCGCGTACTTTGTGGAGAGAGGCTTGGCCTCTTTGTATCTGCTCGTTACATCCACAACTGTTAGTGAATATTTCCAAAGTTTACCCCCAACCCTGTTGTGTGGCATGAAAAGCAGGTCTGCTTGGTGCACCGCGTTGGGAATGGACACGTCAAACATCGGCCGAGGAATTTTCAAAGGAGGTGATGGTGGGGGGGGGGGGGGGGGAGAAAAAATTGCCAAATGGCCTGTTTGCGCAATCATCTCTTCGCAACTTCTTCCGGGATTCTGGCTTTTGAGCCAACTTTCTTGCTGCACCCCACCCCTTCCAATACCCTTCCGGACTGTAATAGATTTTGGAAAGTCGCCGTTCTTCCCATTTCGAAGGAACGTTTGTTATTCATTTGAACATATATATAACCGAAAGAAAAACCCAACAATCTTCCGAATTGAGATTGGAGAAGAAGAGAAACAAAAAGCTTTGCAGGGGATCGCAGAATTTCAAAAACCGCCCATATACGAGGCAAAAAGAAGGCAATGGCATTGCGGGAAAAAGATGGTGGAAAAATCGAAAGATGTCGAACTTGTTTGCGGAAAATGTGGGATGGTGGAGAAGCTCGGCACAATTCTCTACCTCCTCAGAGAAGAGAAGATTGGCTGCCAATTGTGATTTCTCGAACCCACATTCGCAAAACTCTGGAGAGATAACAACATTTTCAACGCCGTCAACACCCACACGTTGCCTGTAGAACAAGAGTGCGGCACGGCGCGGTGGGAGTTTTTGGGAAATGCAATCCACGAGTTCCAAACCTCCCCTAGCCAAACAAGCAGTCGGTAAATTACGTTTCTTTCACGACTACTTCAAAGCGGTTCCAGAGGAAGTTTGGCCACGTAAAAAAGACAATCTTGAAAGAATTTCGCCAGCTTTCGAGAAAATCCGGCCATTGACACGGCAGAAAGCGAAAGAAAGGTTCGACAAGTGGTGGAACGTCATTACTTCGAAGTGAAATGTTCGGCGTACTTCACCAGGAATTTTCTTGGGGATTTCCATGCAGTGGTCGGAAACGAAGTCGTCCATCATTTTCAGTTTTTCTTGAGAAAGATTGAAGATTGAAGCGGATGGCATCTAATATTTTTTTGTATTCCACTCGCGCGAAGCTGGTCTTTTCAGTTTTTCTGTCGTATTAATTCGCCGTCGCGACAATTTTCACAACAGCGGCGAACGCGTCAGACTAGCAATGACGCCAGGATTGAGAGTAACCCCTCCAGCGACAGCTCCAGTCAAAACAGCTTTTCCAGCAACCACGTTGCAAAACAAGTTTCTGCGCTGAAACATTCGGAAAAGCTTTTCGTAGCCCCAATGTTTCTTGTGGTAAGAGGCGAAGAGTCGCTTCAACATGTCGACGGTGTCTTTCGAAAGGGTTGGGTCGATGTGGTTAAAGTCGAAGATGTTGACAGGGGGAAGCCGAGGTTTCCTTTTCAGCAACCGCATTGTATGTTTTCGGAAAAAAATTCAGAAGACAGTGTCGTTAGAACAACCCTGAAGAAGAACCCCGCTTGTGCCACTTCGGTTTCGGATTTCTGCAGGGACAAGCCAAACGGCACTTGTCACACCACCCGCACCAAGTGTAGATGCACAGGAAGCCGATGTGGGCGGAGTTCATGGTTATATTAAAAATAATATTTTCGTGTGACTTATTTCACAGTGAAGCAAACCATTCCCTTCAAATCAGTGCTTAGGGGTTTTGTGAAAAGCTCCATTTCAATGAAATGGCTGACGCCTACATTTGGACTCAAGCTTACAACAGCATGGTTCGGGTTGTTGGGATGGTTGAACGTTCCTGTCCAGACGATTTGATGCTTCGGAGAAGAGGAAGGTGGACCTTGCATTGATTTAACCTGGATCGAATATTTTAACCCAATCCTGCTACCAAACAACGTGAAAAAGATTGTTTTTAAGGTGGCTGTAAATAATCGGCCTTTATCGTGTATCTATTTATGCCCGGAGCAAAATAGCATGTCGCATCTTATGTATTGTTGAAGTCAAAGTACCCATGAATTCTTGGATTGGCGAAACCAAACAACCGGTTTCCATCGAAATTCAAGTCTTTCAGCAACATGATTTCGCCCCCTTGAAAACGAAGAACCTTGTGAATCCCATGCCCGTTCAGATCTAAATCGCCATGCATTTTGTTCTACCATCATCATCTATTTCCAACCCACCACCCGCGTTTCCAACCAACCAGTAACCATTCAAATTCATATCATCACCCAACTTTGGCTGAAGCATGGGAAACCCGCCCATATTGAGGGGGGTGCCCATTAACATATGCCTGTTGATCTCTTTGAATAATTCTAGGGGGCCGTTTTTGACCTTTTTTTTTTTCATTCAAATCCAAATCGCCCCCCAACTTTGCCCCCAAAAGGGGAAAGCCCTTAAGATCAAGGGAGGAACCCATTTCCATCTCACCACTTTTCCCTTTGAACAACGTCCAGCGGCTATCTTTAACTTCTCTTCCGCCCAAATCCAGGTCTGTTCGCAAAGCCATCCGCCCGTCGTCCACCACATAGACCTGGTCAAACACAGTCGAAGGCACATTCGAAACGAAACCGTTCACACCGTACATCACCATTCTGCCCGCCAGCGAAGTTTTTGTCGTCTCTCCATGCAAATCGAGGAATATGTAGGTGGGGGGCCAGCTTTGCCATCGGTAAAATCGCACCGAGGTTTTCACATAACCATCAACCGAGCCGACCGCTGGGAAGGTTTCCGAAGCTTGCGCCCTGATCGACAAAGTGGTTGCACTTGCGGTCACACTGACATTTCGCATCTCTGGAGGGAAGTATTCGGCAAGAAACGTGTAGTACCCGATGCGGTATTGGTTGCTGCCATCTGTCTCTTTGATCAACGTGAAAAGGTATGCGTTTTTGTTGATTCATGGGGGATCCGGAAAAGTGGTTGATTCTGAGAACTGTGATGTTGTTTCCACTCGAAGACTCGTTGATGTCTTCCATCAGATACTTGAAGGGGTTTGGTTGGTGGCCGGAAAAAGTCAAATGAGCCGCATCGACGTATTCTTTTTGACACCATCGCTCGGATTCGAGGGTCTTCTAAGCTGTTGATTCGGTTGTTGCGCATGTCAATCCCGCCCGTCATTTGTCCACCAGCAAGTTTTAGAAAAGGAGCTTGGACAACATAAATTTTATTGACTGCATGTTTGTCGTTTGTAGGGACCTCCAGGTTTTCGATTTTGTGGTTGGTCATCGACAGGTCCCCATAGATCGCACTCGAGCCATCCCTTTTCACGAAATACTCGTCAACATATTGTTTGTTCACCGCGTCTGTCCCGGAGACAGGGGGAGCAAGATCTACGGCCGCGTTGTTGTTCATCATTAAATCCGTTTGCGCGATTGCGTCGAATTTGTTTCGCAAACTCGCGTCCACGTATTTCTTGTTGACGGCGTCTCCCGGAAGGGAGCTTGGACTAGACATCTTTCAGGTTGCCAAGCCGGTGCCCACCCCAGTCCTGATCTTCCCAAGAGGGGTTGGCCCCATTGGTCAGGAGGTACCCCGCAATTTCCGAATCGAGATGGCTTTTGTTCACTGCATCCAGAATGTCTCTCGGGTAGGCTAAATTGTGAATGAGGTTCTCTCCCATGTCGAGATCTCCTGTCATCGCGATGCTGCCGTCTTTTTTGAAGTCACCCGAGCCGGTCGGCCTTTGTGGCTATTGCTGCCCTCGAGGATCTAGAGGCCCTTGCAACCCTCTTGTTCCTCGTGGCCCTGGGCCCCGCAGGCCCTGCAGGCCCGTGTGGGCCGGTTGGCCCTTGCACGCTGGTTAATCCTGCATGGCCAGGGTCCCCTTTCTTTCCACGTTGCCCTCGCGGACCTGGGGGGCCACGAGGTCCGGGTTTTCCTTCGCCCGCTCTTCTGAAAAAGCTTCCCGGAAGTTCGTTCAACCACCCCATGGCTTTTCTACATACTCTCGTCGAAATTTTTCTTCACCACGTCCGGAATGGTTTTCGGGTAGCCTGCATCGCAGATGCTATATCCGCCCAGGTCGAGAACGCTTGTCTTCACGACTTCCGAATCGAAATAGTATTTTTGTAAAAATAAGATATCTAATAGCGCTTTCTCTTCATATGGTACTAATTAACTCACAAACTTAATTTTATAATTTCTACACTTGTACATTTATCTTCCGGATTCCTGTAAACTTGCCTACCTACTCTTTTTTAGTTAAGACATGACCCACCTAGACTAGCATCAGCTACCTGTGGGCATGTCGAATTAAAAAAAATACTAATTAGAAAAATAAGGAACTGAAGATAGTTTTTGTTCACTGCGTCCAGAATGTTGTTCGGATAGCCTGCATCGCACATGCGATTTCCACCCATGTCGAGAACGCCTGTCTTCGCGATGCTGCCGTCTTTCTCCATGTCGTCCCTATATATTCTCGTCAAAATTTTTCTTCATCTCTTTTTTGGGTTTGTCGTAATAAAAGAACGAGAATTTTTTGTCTGTTGCGCGGTCCAGCAGGTCGGGAGCCACTCCCAGATCGGCCGCGATCCGTCTGGTCTCTCTTGAGAGGAAGGAAAAAATGCAGAAATGGCTGCAGTTGTCGCGGATGTTTTTGGGGACTTTGAAAAAGGTCTGGGAAAGATAGATCACGGCGCAGTTGCGGTGCCGGCCATTGATGAAATAGTTTATTATGTCGTTTTGGTTCTTTTCACAAACCAAGTCGTCGAACACGACAATTTTCTGATTGTCGGGCGGCAGCTCCTCGAGTGAAACAATTTCGTCCCCCTGGAATGCTTCGACGACTTCGTATCAGACGTGGGGATTGATGTTCTCAGCGAAATCTTGCAGAAGCGTCTCGTACTTCTGCTGGTGGAGGTTCTTCGAGAAAAGCAGAACCTTGTCGTACTCCAGCAGCTGGTAAAGCATGTGCAGCAGGATGTTTGTCTTGCCGGAATTGCTGGGGCCGCAGATCAGCATCCGAAAAATGTCTTCGGGCATGGACGGGTGCCCCTGTTTTCAATTCGTTGACGCGATTTCTAGGTCATAGTTCGGCATTCTTATTTCCCATATATTCTTCCCGTCGAAAACCGTATGTCTTTGAAGAAGTGGCGCGAGCGGGCCGCAGAAGCCGATCTTGAACAACAGGAACAAGAAATTCGACAGGAATTCAAGAAACACAAGATCGCCGAAGCGATGGGGGAAGCGACCGCGGAGAAACTTTTCAAACCGATCACGAAACGGTTGGACAAAACGGTCCCCGAGCCACCCCCCCCCCCCCCCCCCCCCTAACGCCAAGAAGAAGGGCCGAACTTTGAAATCGACGAGTTCGATCGAATCAACCACTTCTATTGGGAGGATGTCCAACCGGAGGCTCCAACCCCTGTACCCAGCAACAACGAAGACTTCGAGCTCCCTCCACCCCCTCCACCCATTGCGGACGAGGTGAGCGAAATTCCACCCCCTCCTCCTACGCGGCAGACTTAAACCGCTACGGTCGAAAGGACAAAATTTACCGACGACCGCCAAGCGTCTAACAGGTTGCGAACGCTCAGCAGTCTGATCACGAAGTTCGGAAAAACGGCTGACCCTGCCAGCCAAAGAGTGCAGGAGCGCGATTCCCCATTGTGCATCTACTCCTTGGAAGATTTGAAACAGGAAAAAGCCGCGATTCTCGAAGAAAAAGGAAAAGAAAAAAGAGGGCAGTCTTTGTCAGCACACCAACTCCAAGAGGGGAGAAGAGATTGACGAAAAGGCCCGCACGAACGAGACCCGCTCGCGAGCTGTCGTATTTGGAAAGGGCTTTCGGGCAAATTTCTTCCCGCAGACGCGCTATCGCCGGCGACGACGATGATTAAGACTTGGACGAATGGATGGAGGGGAGCGGGGCGGGGGAGTCCTTCGAGGAAATGGTCAACGATTTGTACGTGATGCTGGGCTCGCTCCGGGCCGGAAACTCGTCCCCCAAACTCCGGCGAGACATCGGAAAGCTGCTTTCCGAACTCACCCGTCGTGGGTTTTTGACGAAAGCGCAAGGCCGGAAAATTTTCCGGGATTATATAGGATGAACCACGAACCTCTGCTGCTCGACTCCAGGCTCAAGAAGCTGCAACTGTCGTACGGCGACCAGCCGACCCATGATTTCCGCATTTTCTTCCCACAGCCCATCCTCCTCGACCCCGCCCGTAAATACAACGCCGCCCTCAAAAAACGCATCACGATGACTTACTCTTGGCACAATGTGGCGGCGAAGTACAACAACAACCAGCTGAAATGGCGGAAAAAGGGCGAGGCTTGGAAAATTTGACCTTTCCCGACGGGATGTATGGGTACGAAAATCTCACTTCGTATTTGCAGGCGCACACGGGGTACATTGACCCAGCTGCTGCCGACAAAGAGCACATCTTCAATCTGTATTTCGACTCGACGATTTACCGAGTGGGATTGGGGTCGTAAAAGACTACGAGCTCGACCTTTCTGTTGGTGAGTTTGCGGACTTGCTCGGCTTTAACAAAAAAAGTCTCGAAAGATTCGACAAGTTTCGTCGGCGACAAGCTCCCGAACATCACGAGAGGCGTCGATTGGGTCTTCATTCACAGCGATTTGATTACACGGAATGTGAAAAACGTCCCGGCCGACGTGTTGTTCAGCGTTTCCACCGTGGATCTCCCCGTCAGCTTCCCTTTCAAAGAGGAACCTCTTCACCTTGAATTTCATTCCATCAAAAAAACCCAAATCGACAGCGTGCGAATCCGAATCTCCGACAAGGCAAACAACACTTTGGACCTCAACAGTTCTGATGTGGCTTTGTCCGTCTTGATCCGCGAAGTCCCCTGCATTTCTTGCAAAGGTATACACGTATGCCCCGTTTGAGTGAGTGGACAAAAGTCTTCGACCCCCGCTTTGGGCGGTTTCGATTCAAACACAAAGGCTCTGGTCTGATTCGTACCACCCTCGCGCCCCTCAATCAGCGGGCCGAGAGACAAGCGGCTGCCTCCAACAAGAAGGAAGCACGGAAAACCCTCGCGAAAGTCGGTGAACTTGGGGTGAAACAGATTCGGCAACTGTTGCTTGGGCGGGGGAAACCCCCACACAAGAAAGGGAAAGACGCTATGTGGAAGTGTTCAAATCGCCGCAGTATCTGGAAAAGGTCGATTTCGAGCGCTTCAATCTCTCCACTCCTCTCAAATTGCCGGCCAACGACCAGCACTAAGAGAAAACAGGAATAAACATCGCCGTCACGGGTCGAGATGTCGTACCTGACTGGTTCAACGCTTATTTTTGAGTGGAGTACAGATTTGAGATGGGGCAAACAACGCCGGTCAATGGGTCCTTTTCGCTGATCAAGGAATTGACGGTGCAGTCTGCAGGGAAAACGCTTCACACGGCCAACGACGTGCACAAAATCGTCCTCACTAAAACTTTGCTCGAGTACTCCAACGATTACGCGCAGACTTTGCGGAGAGAGAATTTTGGTACCTCAACAACGACAACACGACCGTGACAAACCCCGCCACCCCCGCCACCAATCTCGGGATACAGGCTCGCCACGTCCTCTCACTCAGCGCAGGGACAGTCAAGACTTTGATTCCTCTCAACCATTATTCCTTTTTTCTAGGAACTGGAGGACAGACTCCTCCCTCAATTGAATCTGGACTTCGTAATCGGGCTGCAGAGTTACAACGAAATGATTTTTTGAGAACGACGCCACTGGACGGCGAATCGTGCTCAAAGACATTCAGCTCTGGGTTCCGAAACTGCAGTTGTCTCCCGAAGGGAAAAAATTGTGAACGAAAGGTACCTGAAAGCCACCGTGTGGCACTACTTGAAAGAGACAATGTTTACCAGCATGCCCCTCCGCGACTTCGGCGACCAGTGGACATTTTCTCCTGGCGTAAAAGACGCCAAACACGTTTTCGTCTTCTTCCAACAGTCGCGAAAACGGAACGCTTTGCAATACAACCCCTACAGCTTCGAAACCTTTGACCTGGACGGGGACAATTCGCCAAAATTGAAAACTTGCCAGCTTCATTATGGGTCGGCGTATTACCCCGAGGTCAACTACGACAGCAACGACCTCGGACGCATCTACAGCGACTTTGTTTTTCATTGGAGTTTAAATGAAGCGGCAAATGCGGAAGATTACATCATTTACATTGCGGTGTTGAATGAGGAAAAAGTAATCATGAAGCAAATCGGAAACGAACTGGTGGTGGTGTGAAGAATTCTTTTCTTTGGTATAAGATGGCGACGAAGTACCATCCGTTTCAGATTGCCTTCACAGATGGCCAGAAACAAAGCCTGCAAAAGGCTGTTGCCTCGCGAACGGCTGTGACTCTGCGGGTCAAACCCGGACAACTCGGGCGCGGCGACACTCTTCTTTTGACAACGAACCAAATCAACCACGTATAGAAAGCCGCCAGCGAGGGGCGCGGCGCGGATATGCGCGATTGCAAAACACAAATCGCCCAAATCGCACTGAGTGGCGGCGATCTTTTTTCGACGGTGTTCAGTTTGGCAGTTTTGGCCAAATCCGCCGCCAAAGCTTTGGCAACTGCGGGGCTAAGTTTTGCTGCGGACAAAGCTTTGAAGAAGATTTTTGGGAAGGGCTACGGGCCAAGGGAAGTGGAGCTTTACCGACTCACACAAAGGTTGTCGCCAGATCAGAAAAAGAGGATTGAAGTGTACTTGGTTGGAAAAGGGGCGGTTCGTGGTGGAGGAACTGCCAGTATGGTGGGTTTCTTAGAATGTTGGCTTCCATAGGGGTTCCCCTTGCTTTGTCTCTCGTGAAAAGCGTGTTAGGAAAGGGAATGCAAGTGGGGTCCTCCCGCTCTAGACGCTCGCTGCCACGACTTCCACCGCCTCCTCCTCCTTCGCGAGGAACTGAAATGCAAATGAACCCACCATTGTTTCGCCCGCTGCCTGTTTGGGGAAAAACAAAATAAAATTTCGGGATGTCCCACTCTAGAACATTGATCTCTTCAATCGGTGTCGTTATCTCGACATCCCGATCCGAGGGATTTCCTCCCGAGACGAAGCCAAACCTCTCCACCATTGCCTTGCATTTTGAACTTGGATGATTTGGGCAGTATGGGAACACACTGGGTCGCTTGCTGGCGTGCGAAAGATGTGGAGTATTTCGACTCTTTTGGGCAGCACCCTCCTGTGGAATGGGAAAAAGAGATGCTGAAAGCGGGGAACAAAACCTTTTTGCGGAACGAAGATCAAATACAAGCGCTCGACAGCGTGCGATGTGGGTACTATTATACTACAGCAGAGGGACAAGTTATCTTGATATTCTCCGAATGTTTTCCACAGATGGGCGCGAAAACGAGAGAGTTGTGAAAAATTATTTTGAAAATATATCTTGATGGTGGACGTGTTCTGCGTGCGGGGTAAACGGAAAACTCCGAATGTGCCTGAAACGGAAAGGGTTGTCACGACGAAAAACAACCGGAAAATGTTGAAAGTGAAGTGCGTGGTCTGTGGGATAACAAAAACAAGGTTCTTGCCGAAGTCTGGAAACTAGCAGGGCCCTCTCTTGCAGAGGGCTCTTGAATTGGCAGAGATATTGCTGGAACTGCAATGGATTTGTTCTTGGAACATGGCGTCCCATATCTCGCGAAGAAAGGATTGGAAATTGGGCGGTACTATGCGTCGGAAGCGATGAGAAGCCCCAAGCTCCAATGGAAGGCGATTGATTGGGCTGCGAAGAAAGGCAAGCTTGTTCTTCGAAAAGTTGGGAGCGAAGCGTTAAACCAGATTTCCACGAAGGTGCGGCCCAACATCCAGTACAAGACCGACAGACCAGATCTTGATGTGCGTGGGCTTCCCATCTGCCCGTTTGAAGATTTCAAGAAGTTGTGGAGTATTGTGTCCGATCCGACCCTCTTTAAAGGCCCAGTTGTTTCTCCGGAAGAGGGGCGCGCCATGGTGGCAGAATACAAGCGGCAGTACAAGGAGTACAAAGACAAGGGCGGCACGCGGAGCTTTGGGCCTTGGTCAAGTAGAAGGGATATGGAAAGGGAGTTGTTGGGTCGGGGTTGGGAGACTTTGTCGACCCGCGATTCACTCACTATAGGGTCTTGGTTCCGAAGTTTGCAACAGACCCAAAGCTTTTGAAAGCCTTCTCCAAAGCTGTGCCTGGGGTCCACGGCCTGCTGGATGTTCTCAAGAAGACCGCGCGAAAATACTATGGTTCGGGTGTCGACATCCATGCGATGATTGGGAAACTTCCGAAACCGAAGAAAGGTTGGACTCTTCCGGGGCACAACTACACGGGCCCATACAGCCCCCTTGACCGACAGCTGGACTACAATCCGGAGACGGGGAGATTCGGGAAATCTTTCAAAAACCAACGGGCGCAGCGGATGCAATTGCGATGCAACACGACGTGGATTACAGCAGTTGTGGGCATTGGGCAAAAAGATATGGTGCAGACGAGAAAAAGTGCAAGGATGATGCGACAAGAAAATGATGAAAGCGCTCGATGCAGTTCCGTGGAGAGAGACAATGGGGGCAGACAATTGGCTCAGTGCTATCAACACAAAGGAGAAATTGGGGCTTGGGGTTAAATCTCGTGCCAAGTGATAACAGTTTCCAAACGTCTGATGGCATTTGACAGTTGCCATGGGGTTTCTTCTGGCCACTGTCTGGCCAAAAAGCAAAGTTCGCCTAATACATCCAAAAAGGTATACACATTTTTTTTGCTTCTTCGATAAGTTTATCTTCAACCAAACAATCACGAAAGAAAATTCAACTTTGCAAGAAGGGGTTTTATTTTGGGTGAAAATTGGTCTTCTTTCCTCATCTTTGGGAGAAGAAGGTGAAGATCGCAGATTGTTATGTCGAAAATTTCGGAGAGCTCCTCAACTACTTTTTCCGCTTCGACAGCTTTCAAACGCCGGCTTGTCATTTGATGTGTGCCTTCTTTTCCTCAAATGGGTGTACCTTGCGCGAACATTTCGTTCACAACACGATCCATTTCTTATTTCACCTCGCGAACGACTGGGTGAATAAGTTTGCCTTGCACGAAATGGAAAAAGATTACCAACAAAGCAATCATTTCTTTGAAGAAAACATTTGTTCAAATTCCCGACACTTTGGTCAATCACAGCCAAGACAGCCTTTGTCGGGGGGGGGGGGGGTATTTTGCTTCTTACTGGCGGTCTGCTTCGAATTCCAAAGCGTCCCAATCTGGTTCGTTTGGGTCTGCTTCCTCTTCAAACGCAGGGTTAACAAAAGTGTTTGGTTGCTCTGTGATGTCGAATACATAATTGACAGAAGTGTCAAACAACGCGTAAAAAGCAGGCAACGCACGCTTGACGGCCCAATCGGGGGAAGGAGAGAGAGAGCTTCACAGCTGTTGTGCTCTGGTGTTATTCATGTGATTTCGCTGGGATAGTTAGGTGCCCTTTTTTTAATTGGGTGACAGATATGCAAGAACCCGTTTTGTTCAATAGGGTGTCACACATATATGCAACAACCCCTGTTATTCAATAGGGTATCACTCAGATATGCAACACCCCATTTGTTTAATTGAGTGTGAATGGAAGGTGCGCAAATGCCTAGATTATTGGGGCGCTGTGTTAAGTAGTATACCGGCGTCAAACGAATACTGTTGAAGCATAGAAGCCGAGGAGCTCGCGCAGCGAGCGACGATGGTTTTTATGCAAAACGGTATTCGTTTGACGCCGGTATACTACTAGGACTCATTGCGATTACGTGGTAATAAGTTAAGGGCAAAAGTTTCTTAACGCTGTTGAGGCACCAAGGTCGAAAAACAGTCAGCCAACCCGAGTAAAAACACTCGTTCGCTTGCAAAGAAACCAACGAAACAAAACGAACAAACAATTCAACTACCTCTTTGCGTCCAAAACGAGTACAGATGATCGTTATTTATATCCACTCGAGAGAAAAATACAAGTTTCAATCCTGAACAAAAGTAACAACGATTAAACCAAATGTTAAACTTCTATTTATTTCATTTACCTCATTGTCCTGTGTTGTAGAGGTTTCTACCACTTGTTAAATACGTAGAAAGAAATGAGTGTGAATGATATATGAAATGAATCATATATGAACTGCGGAAATAAAATCAAATGAAGAATGATCCGCGCAGTTGTGAACGCAATTTATGCAATTGCGAAAAGAAGCCTGAAAAAAGTTCATATATAATTCATTTTATATATCATTCACACTCATTTCTTTCATGGGAACATATGAACCCACAATTGACCTGCTCCCAACGTCAGTGGCTTCATAGCTCAGTTTGTTACAGCATCGCACCGGTAATCGTGAGGTCACGGGTTCAAACCCCGTTGCAGTCCTGAATTTTTTCAGGCTTCTTTTCGCAATTGCATAAATTGCGTTCACAATTGCGAGGATCATTCTTCATTTGATTATATTATTAATTATTGTGCGACTCCGTTGTGTCGTGCGGTCGCGCCCACGAGCAATACCGCTAACCATAATAACCATGAGAAAAGGAGTTGACAAGTTTCTATAGGTATGGTGCTCCGTTTGGCGGGCATTCAGGCCGCCGGAGCTCCGCTATAAAATACGTTAGTTGTTAAATTACTTACTTTCGTTAAACCGGAGTAAAGCAAACAACTGGCAAAATACCTGGTTCAATTCCCGATCTCGAACCGTAGATTCCATTTTGTTTCTGAAGGTAACCAGGCCTAGCAGTATCACATGGTCTGAGACTAGTAGCAAGCTAAGTCGCAAGCTAACTCGCAAGCTAACTCGCAAGGTCGCAAGTAGCAAGTAGCATAACTTCCAAAAAAGGTGAGAGAAATCCATTTCCCTTCAAAGCCACCGTGCATCATTCTCCTTTGTTTTGATCTCCCCTTCGACTAGTGTTGACTTTATAGCCTAATGGATAAGGCGTCTGACTACGGATCAGAAAGTTCAGGTTCAAATTAAATTTCCGGTAAAGTCATTTTTTCTATAAATACGTCAACTTTTTGTTTTCGTGACTATCATTTAACAACATGATGACGCGAAGTCAATTTCGATCGGAAATGAAACTAGAAGTCTTTTACATACTTCAGTTCATGAGAGAAGGTGACATGGATTTAGAAGCCATGGCGCGAGTATTGTATTTGTTGACAAAATGACGAGATTACGAATGCTTTTAGCAGAAAATCGTGAATCCTATTTCACAAAATGGGCTAGTAGAATTAGAGGATCGTATCTATTAAAGATTATAGCAACCTTTAGAGTTTCATAATTGTATTTTCAAAAAGTCAACATGACGGATCATAATACGTGGCAAACCATGTTACGACAATACGCTTCGGAACATACCGCTCCATCATCAACGTTAGAGGCTGTCTTTAGAAGTACGAATCCTTCAAAACACACACTGCCTAAACATCTTCGCGTCTGGAAAAAAAAAGTAAAAATGGTAAAGGACGCTCTCTTTAAGGAATGTGTTTCGACGTTTACCTAAGGAAGTGAAAACTAGGTAAATTTGTTTCAACGGAAGAACGACTTTCTCTTCACTGTTACGACAGATGAAGATACGAAACCTTAAAATAGATCACCTACTCTGGCAGTGAAGCAGTTGCGCTTGAAACGTGAATGGCAGCATTTCGTTTCGCACGCCTAGTAGTATTTTGATCGTAGGGCCCTTCTGGTTGTGGAAAAACCAAATTGTTAAAGGATTACAACCTGTATTTTACAAGGAGGTATACCTAGAAACATCCACTATTGTTACGGGTTTGGCAAGATGGATGTAAACCTCTACGGAAAATGGGGGTTAAGGTATACGAAGGTATCCCCACCCCAGATGATTTAACAAAAATGTTTACCGAGACAAAAATGGGACATTTAGTGTTTGACAGCCTAATCGGGGAGGGTGGAAAATACAAACGTAAGTTAGATTCATTCACCAAAGATCCCCATCACAGAAACATAACAGTCACGTATCTTTGCCGCCTGATAAATATGCTAAAGCCATTTCACGCAATGCGCATTACATTGTGGCGTTTAAAAACCCCAGAGATCAGCGAGGGTCTACAGATGTGATATAACAAGACTTTAAATCACACTGGTGAGACGTATTGGACGACAACAACAACAACAACAACACTTTTATTTCGCCCTTGTACTTTACAAATTTAACACATACACAGAAAATAACACATAAAAATTTGACTACAAATATAGGACCTGGAGGCTAAGTAACTGGGGAGTTTTGGGTCTAGCCTTCAGCCGAGCGCCCCCTCTGGAATAAGCTCCCCCCTCCCCAATCACCTTCTTAAATAGTAGAGATACAAGGAAAACCTGTTTCTATTGTCACTTTATTTATAAGCGGTTTACCTTTAACTACACTGGCATCAGTTTTCTATCCAAAGTGTTTGCAGAGTTCTTTTATGTGCATCATAATCCAAAAGAAAGTTCCAGTTCATTGACAGAAACGTTAATAATAATCGCCCCCTCGATAAAGCGTCCTTCTTCTAATAAGGGCCTCACTTTTGGGCGAAATTCTAAATACTCGCCGGGGCGCTTATTCGAGGAAATACGGTATATGTAGTTTCCCATTTAAGGTACGTGGATAACTTAAATGACAGTGGTTAGAAATAGAGCGTTTACTCTTGCGCATGCAGAGAAAATTCCGGCAACCTATACATTTTGTGATAGCTTAGTATTCAATGTCGACATTAAAATTTTAGATAAAGAAAACACGTAATATTATTATGAAGAGAAATAGAGAAATTCAAGGCTTCGCCTTAATAACCAAGTCCACGACTACCACGGCCATGACCACCACAATCACTGCTCTACCACTAGAACTGGCACTTCAATACCACCAATACCAATACCACCACCAGAATCACTACCGTAACGTCTACCACTCTACTAGCACTACCACTAATACCACCACTGCTGCCACCAGTCCACTTGCACGTGTATGTCCTCGTCCAAGTCCACTACTACCACGACCACGACCAGCACAATCACCACGTCACTACTACTCGTTCTGCCTCTTTCTTTTCTCGTTGCCTAAGTAATTAGGCATTTTGAATTTGTTCTAGCTGATAAGCGTGTTCTTGCTCGTTGGACAAATAACTTATATTACACTGGCATAGTCTCTTCAATTGGAGGTGGGAACATACACGTTTTGTTTGATGGCGGCTTCTCAATAACACATAAGGTTCAGGACGTGTCAGCGGTGGTGGAAATCAAGGAACGTGGAATCTCCCATGTGCGTATTGGTCAACACGTCCTTGCTAAGCGGAATGGGGGCCAAAAATACTACATTGGTTACGTGACAGCTGACGAACCAAACAACCGGTACACTGTGACCTTTGATAACAACGACGTAGCTTCCTACTTTGCTAAAGAATTGACGGAATTTCCTGATCATCGCTCGGCAAATGAAGGTAACTAACGAGGAGATTTACCCCTAATATCATATGAAGCATGTGCCCCTTCACGCAGTCTTGGCGGAGATGACCTGAAACCAACTCGAAGTACGTGTAGTCTGGACTGAGCGTGTGATTTTTGGTGCTATATATGCCATTGACATGTCGGCCCGCCATGATTTCCTGGCCTCAACGTTCCCAGCAGAACGTATATTCTGAGCTTGCCTAGTAATAAGTGAATTCTTCGTTCTGTTTGTTCTTCTGTCGGGAGCAGAATGAATCTAATGTTATGCGATACATTCTGAGAGTAGAATAGGTTGTAAAAGAACACTTACACTGAAAAACAATGGCTCTTGCAAAACTATCACCGTTATCGATTCTTTGCATAGGCGTTAATCGCCGGGACTGGAATAATTGCACGCCTTATTCCTTCCCCTGCTCCTTTCCGTAATTCCATTTGAAAAGAATTGCTGCACCAGACTACGCTATCATTGAAATTTGCAACATTAAATGAATTTTACAATGAAAATTCATAGTGTTTTTATCATAATAAACAGTAAATACGTTTAAATTAGCCCTTATAATAAAGCGTTACTACTCCCAGCTGCAGTTCCATAATTGATTTGGTGTTATTAGTATATCAGTAAAACTGAACGCGCCTCTTTCTGGTTATTGCCAACTAGAAGGAAATATTACACTGAACTTATCTTGACGTGCCGATGCAGCCACCCGTATGGTACCACCCGTAACACCAGCTAGTGATCACTTTGTCTGTTTAATCTGTTTGTTTCAGAGGGCGCCAGGGTGTTTGCTCGCTGGAACGACGGTAATTATTATCGCGGATTCGTTACAAGTATCTCCTCCACAGACGTCCGTATTACGTACGATAAAGGTGATACAATCACTCTTTCGAAAAGTGATACCAGGGCGGTGATACTTGACAAGCTGCCGTGTTACTCTGACGTCCTCGATGGTCAACGTGTTATCGGGTTTTGGCCAGGAAGAACCCGGTATTACCCTGGGTTTGTGATGTCCAAGGTGGCTACTGGTAGTCGCGAATGTTACCAAAAACAGGTGTATAACGTGTTATTTGATGACAGCGATTATCGAACGGAGCATTTCTATCAGATCCGTCTTGTTCCTAACAATTAGCAGTGACAGGGTGACATTAATGAATGTCATATTAGATATGTTATTCACTACCCTAATTGATAGAGGTTTTCTATGTTCTTAGTCTTCAATTGCAAACAGAATTGGCCAGTGAAACTGAGTTGAAAACAATATTCACCAATTCCAGAAGAGCGGCACTTAAACTTAAACTTCAAAACTTTATTGAATCTCTCAATCAGGGTTTTTCAGATCAAACTTACATAAGCATAGAAATAATTCATAATATGTGTTTAAAATATTGAATAAACTATCTAAACGTTTCCCGTTTCCTGTTGTCTCTAGTTCGCGGAGGAAGATTTTTGCGACTATGGTAAAGAACGGGAATTGGTTGCTTTTACATTCGTATGGCAAGGCGGTCAAATGAAAGGAACCAGAATACTATTACTTTCTCAACAGCGAGTCAATTTGGCCTATTTTGGAAGCCTTGGGCTCTAGCCAGAAAATATTGTAGGGACTAAGGTCACGTGACCTGAGGCTTGGCGCGAAAATATATAACTTTCTCTTGCATGGCAATAGATGAGGGACACGCGTGCGCATTTCGTAACGACGCTAAAATATGTCGAGCATAAATAGAGATACTTGAGAGAAGAAATGGAATTTTTTTTACACACCTCTCTAAAATTTTGGCTTTTCTACTGGTATCAATCGGATCCTGTTCCTGAACATGGATAGTCGTTCTTTGTCACACAAATCAGTTACTCAATTTCCAGCTTTACCGCCACAGTTTTGAACTTTAAAGTGGAACTTTAATCTTTGCTGAGAAAAGTATAGCGGAATGCCGTTTCCAGCTAAATCGCCTTCGAAAAATTAACTTTGCAAGCCCGTGCGGGAACGAATTCCCTGGTATCAATCCCAATTATTGTTCCAAAACAATGTCCTTCACATCCATGGAACTGTTTTTCTATCAGAGTTTCGGCCCACCACGGTAATCAGCATTGAAGCTGGACTTTTTTGAAGTCTATTTGGATAAAGATAAGTCTTCAAAGAAGCACCACGAGTGCCTTCCAACGGAGTTTCACGTGTTATTCACTGGATTTAACACTTATGCATATAGGTTACAACTTAGCTACCTTATAAGTAGTAGACCGGTGTCAAACGAATACCGTTTCGTTCAAAATTTAACATATTAAAATAAGCCTCCTTTTCCTGTTTTAACCCACTGAGCGACAACTTTCCCCCAACCACCCAAGTTGTCACTCAGTGGGATAAAACAGGAAAAGGAGGCTTATTTTAATATGTTAGGTTTTGAGCCTCACCAGTATTCGTGTGACGCCGGTCTACTACTTTGCTCTCAACAAGTTTTACCAAAACCACTCAAAACATTTAAATCAATTTTTTTTTGAAACAGTTTGACAAGTTCCCCCCAAAAAGAAAAAAGAGGCATGAAGAATATTTGTGTCGCTCAATTAGAGAAAAGGGATACAAGGGTATCCCAACGAAACCGATTGGCTTTCACCGTATTGAAGCATGACACACCGTATTGAACAAGTGCGACGAGAGGTAAAGCCGATGGTGCGTACTGTTAAACAAACCCACCGAGGGTTAACCAACCAAACCCAACCGGAAATTTTTCCCAACGAAATTTTTTCCACAGAAAATATAGGCAGGAGAATGACAATAAACCCGCGCAAAGCGGAACAAACCAACCAAACCCAACCGGGAAATTTTTCCAACGAAATTTTTTCCACAGAAAATATAGGAAGGAGAATGGCAATAAACCCGCGCAAAGCGGGACAAACCAAGAAAACAGAGCGACCCGTGGCAGCACCACGACGAAAAAAAAGAGGTGCCAGCTCCCGCCCCTTTCATAAAGGAGTCATTTGATATTTTTTTGACAGAATGGTGAGGGAGAAAAAGATTAAGCCAGTTCCCATTCCTCAAAAAAAGGAGGAGGAGTCATTTGATGAATGGTTTGCCAGAACGTTGGCGGCATGGGCGAAAAAAAAAGCAATTCCTCCCCCTCGCAGACACCGTCCAGGCCCCGTTTTAGAACCACAACCTACATATGGAGAAATTCCTCGCGCCCCAGACGTCGAGTAACCGAAACTTTTGCCTCCGTTGAATTCGATGGTGTGGAACAAGAAACCGGAAGGCGCAAAATCTTGTGGTATATCCCTGGACAAGATCTCGCCGACAATCGCGATCACACGCGTGAAATGATGGCACTTCTTTGCTAAAATGTCAAAAATTCTTTTTTCTTGAGACACACAACCACCAATATCCTTCGCAACGTGGGGACCGGTGAAGAAATGGAATTTCAAGACAACAAAAACCGCTCCCCATGTTTTTTTAAGATTGCAGATGCAGAGGAACGGTTGAGGAAGCGGGGGAGAGAACAATCGGGGCAGCAAGCTGCTCGCCCAAATACAAAATGGTTCTTTGAAAGGTTCCATCATCTCGAGTTAAAAGTTTTGTTGGATCGCCAACCCCTTCTTGGAACTGGTATTTTCGAAGGCCACGCATTCTACATTCGGAATATTTCGAAACTTGCAAAATCACAATACTATTGCACGCAGTGTGAGCAGAGATTCACAAGACTGGGAGATCTTCACCGCCACGCAAACAGAAGGTGCCACAACGGTGAAACAAATATTCGATGCTGGTCGAAACCAGTCGAAAAACCCGCAACCGCATTTGAAAAGGCTTTCTTCCCACAAAACACAAGGTTCTCCAATACTGGCTGTCGATGGATATAACAAAAGGCAGATAAAAATGGGGAACCCACATTCACCATGCACTTTGTGGGCAAAGGTGCGATAGGCATATTGAGAAAAGTTTTTTGGATGGGTACGACCCCATTACCCGAATGGTCTTTCAATTCCACGGTTGTCTTTACCACAGCTGCCGCCGATGTTTTCCTGAAGACAGAGACCAACCATTCGAGGAGAACGACACGCTCGAAGATCGTTGGAGAAGAACCCGAAAGCGCGCCGTGCAGCTTCGCGAGGCTGGTTTCGAAATTGTGGAGAAGTTGGCACCCTTTCCAAAAAATACCACCGCGAGGCATACACAACAAGTTATCCACACGCAACAATCTACGATTTCAAACCATTCGGAGACACCAACCGCCGAAAAGAACAGACACCATCCCTCACAATCGAAAACGTTTACATCCCAATTTCCATTGCTGAGATATTCAACCGAGAGCCCACCCACATTTGCAAGAAAGACCCCAACACATTGGTCTTTCTGTTCCTGGACGAGCTACACCGGCGAGAGGAGAAAATTCGAAGGACTGTGAGTGCAAACTTTTTCCCTCCCGAAATGGATTTTCTTCCAAAGACACAACGCGAACGCATCGAAGATTGGTGCAACCAAGTACTAAATCCTCGGGTTCAACTCTGGGAAATACGACTTGAACCTGATTAGAAACCAGTTTGTGGGGAAAATTTGCGAGGGGGCAAACGTAAAAGTGGGAAAACAAACCAACCGGTTGATGTACCCTCTTGAACCAATTCTCGCTTCCTCGACATTGTCAACTACATTGGTCCAGAGACTAGTTACGACAAATGGTTGAAAGCATTCGAGTGTGAGGGAGAGAGGTCGTGGTTTCCATACAATTGATTCGATTCTCCAGACAAACTTGATTACCCTGAGCTTCCTCCTTACGCCGAATGGTATTCCAAATTGTGCAACGAATTTCTGTTGACGGAGAAAGAGTACACAAGATGTGTCCAACTGTTTCAAGACAAAGGAATGAAAACATTTGCCGACTGGTTGCGGTACTATAATGACTTGGATGTATCCCCAGGTTTGGAATCATTGGGAAAAATGCGGACGTTTTACACCGAGAAAGGAATCGACATCTTGAAAGACGCAGTTTCGATTCCCGGCGTTAGCTTACACTATCTCCTTCGCGGCGCAATCGAACGAGGGGCGGACCTTTGGACCCCAAGGAAAGAAGCTTTCGACATGTTGAAAGGGGCAGTGGTCGGTGGGCCAAGTGTTGTTCTCACAAGGTACCACGAAGCACAAAAAACAAAAATCCGAGACCAACAATAAAAAAACCCCACCTCTGCCAGAAAATACTCGGGTACGACGCCAACGCGTTGTATCTGTCGACAATGGCGCAGGACATGCCTTGTGGTTCGAAGAAGGTTTCCTACTAGAAAGATACAGCCAGAGCTCCAGGGGATTTCGTGTACAGACTTCGAAACAAAAATTTTTCCGGCTTCGCAGAGGTGGACATGGAGATTCCCGAACGTTTGTGGCCCAAGTTAGAGGAGATGTGCCCATTCTTTTACAACACGGAAGTGCCAGCAGAAGCTGTTCCTCAACACATGTTTGATTACTTAGAGAGAACCGGAAGGACTCGTGGGGATGGAAGAAAGTTGGTCGGTGCGCTTTCTGCAAAGAAGATACTTCTCTTCGCCCCTCTGCTACAGTGGTACATCGATCACGGTGCACGGATAACAGCAGTGTATCGCAAAATTGACTACACAGCCGCCAAACCCTTTGTCTGGTTCGTGGAAGAAGTTACAACAGCCAGGCGAAGCGGCGACACTGACAAAAGTAAAGCACTTCTCGCCGACATGTTCAAACTGCTTGGGAACAGTGCGTACAGGAAAATGATCGAGGCAGTCGAGCGGCAGACGAACGTGACCTACACAAAAGACGAGAAGACTGTTGACCGGACAATGCAAAGTTCCTTCTTCGAGGATCTCGAGGAAATAGGCGATTCGTACGAGTTGGAAAAAAGAAAGACAAAAGTGGCAATCGATCGCCCCTTCCAAATCGGAATCGCGGTGTACCAACTCGCAAAGCTGCGGATGTTAGAATTCTACTACGACTTTCTCGGCAAGTACGTCGATCGAAAAGACTTCGAGTTCATGCAAATGGATACCGACAGCAACTATCTGGCAATATCGGGGGAAAAGTTGGAGGATATCGTACGTCCGCGCATGCGGGAGGAATTCGAGACCGACAAAAAGTATTGGCTGGCGTGGGACAAGTGGAGTGGCCGGACCCCAGGGCTGTTCAAACTCGAATGCACAGGAGAGCGGATGATTGCGCTTTGCTCGAAGTGCTACTTCGTGGATGTTGACGGAAAGTACGCGAAATTATCCACGAAGGGTGTGTCGAAGTGGCAAAATGAGATTCGGTGGGAGCGGTTTACAGCCGCGCTCGCGGGACACAAGGACATGGCGGAGAACACAGGCTTCCGAATGCACGAGGGGGAGATGGTCACTTATCGTCAGCAGAAACTGGGGTTGTCCGCGTACCACGACAAGCGATACGTGTTGCGCGACGGGATACACACGGAGCCAATCGAGTACCACCTTTTGAACGAATGTGTTTCAAAGGAATATGGAAAAGAATTCTAGAATTCCCGTTTGCACGCGGAGACGGGGAAAAACGAAAATCGTTGTTTGCATAAAATGCAGGTGTGAGTTTCATGAGGCTTGTTTGTCTTGTTTGCGAGAAGGAGAAATTCACAAATTTGATTTACCCTGGAAAAATTATTGTGACATGTTTCACGAAATAATTCCGAAGAGTCATTACGCAAGGAAGACAAGGGTGAAGAATCTCAGTCGCGGTTAATCGGGGGTAACTCTGTGTCTGAGGGAACAACCACCAATTCTTCCCGCACGAATCCGCGCTTTGGTCCGTCGTGACTTCCCGCCTCGAGGCGGGAAATCCAATATAAAACAGGTTGGTCTGGTTTTATCATCACTCGTTCAACGGTGAAAGTTCGTAAAGACCAAATAGGATCGGTGGCTCTTCGCACACCCCCTTCCAATTCCCCTTGTGCAAAAAGATAACGCACTTCGACACCAGTTGAAAGTCTTCTTTCTGCTACTCTGACAGGTCTTCCAAAAGGAGCTGTGGAGGGTTCTGCGACTATCCTTCTTTGTTTTATCGCATCGAAAGGTTTGGCATCTATCAACCGCGTGACTTGTTTGTTGTTCGCAGCAACAACCCGCGGAAGCCGCTGTACCCACGCCACAGACCGCCTCCCCTCGGGAAGTCGCATTTCCACTTCATATTGGTGGCGAAACAACCCCTCTGCCAACGTTCGGTTCCACCGCTCCACAATCGCTTGGTCGCGGTGCACATCGGGATGCCCGCGTCGGATGGTTGTGCCGTGCTTCGCCATCGTTTGCGAGACAGCACTCATAAACTCTCACCCAGGGTCGACTTGCAGCATCTTCGGCCATTGCAAAGGCCCACGTTTGTAAATTTTCTCGAAAGCCGCAGCAACTTCCTCCGCGCTCTAAGTGGTCAGAGGCTCGGCCTCTTTGTATCTGCTCGGCACATCAACCTCCGTCAGCACGAATTTCCAAAGTTTTTTCCCAAACCTGTCGTGCGGCATAAAAAGCAGGTCAGCCTGATGCACCGCGCTGGGAATGGGCACGTCGAACTTCGGACGAGTAATTTTCGGAGGCGGGGAGAGAAAGATTTGCTGAACAGCCTGTCTCTGCAACCATTTCTTCGCAACTGCTTCCGGGATTCTGGCTTTTTGCGCCAATTTTTTTTGCCGCATCCTACCCTTTCCAATATCCTTCTTGACTGTAATAGATTCGCGAAAGTCGTCGTTCTTCCCGTTTCGTCATTCATATATATATATATATTCATATATTCTTGTGTAAAGATTTCCAGACTTCAGAAGTGATTCATAATCGCTTTATTGCAACAGCTCTGTTTCGTATAGCCAAATACTGACTACACTCATCAGGCAATAGCGACGTCGCTATTGCCTGATGAGTGTAGTCAGTATTTGGCTATACGAAACAGAGCTGTTGCAATAAAGCGATTATGAATCACTTCTGAAGTCTGGAAATCTTTACACAAGAATGTTTACAGCTCCTGAAAAGTTGAGCGCTCCACGAAAACCATTCTTCAAACATTGATTGACCTATTATATATTCATATATATATATATATATATATATATATATATATATATATATATATATATATATATATATATATATATATATATATATATATATATATATATATATATATATATATATATATATATATATATATATATAGACGGTTGAAATCGCTTCCTGGGCCAACGAAAGATGCAGAACCAAAAGGATCACTAATGATTCACAGTCCTTATTCGGCGAATGATAAAAAACAGTTAAAAAGACCGAAAATGGACAACTTTTGGTTCAAAAAACGATAAAAATTTAAAAATTTATGATTAAAAAACGTTTCGGTCTCTCGACCTTCGTCAGTTACAAACAGAATGTTAAAAACCTACAACTTAAATATGATTTTACAACAATGGTTACAAATTACATACGGGTTACGTAACTCAGACAATGAAACGAAAAACAATAGGTGTACAAAAAGTATGAAACGACTACGGTAAATGAACAGGATGCGGAATAACAACAATAATAGAACTAGTGATAAATGTTATGTAATTGTCGCAGCGCAACAGGTTCCCCATCAAGGGCCTCTGAATCATCATACCTGTCAGTATCATAACAAAATCCCTAAAGAGGGCCCTTAAACAATAAGTAATAATTTCCCAACAAAGAGCCTTTGAATGACCTAGCTAGCACAAAAATAACGGAATCCCCAAAAGAGGGCCCCTGAGCGCTGAAGCAACTACAAGTGCTAAAGATTACAATTAATGAGTCGGTACACACTGACTTGTTAAAATATATAAAAATAAATTCACTGCCAATACGCACCTTAAGAAAATCGCAACCTATTGTCCAAACTCTGCTGAAATTAAGTATAATGGATGCGGTTTTTTGAATGAAATTCTTGTCTTTTATTAAGTCCATAAGGTGAAAGGGAAAACAACTGCGCACTCCAGTATGCTTCTTTCGTAATTAATAGCTGTTCAGTGTTTTCGGACGTGTTAGTTTGGATTTGATCGATACATTGAAATGTAAAGTCCGATAGCACGTGCGAAGTTCGGTTGAAGTGTGTGGCGACCTCGCAAGTCTTCTTATTGGTTCTCATGGACGATTTGTGATTTCTAAATCTAACTTTAAATTCCGTGGTGGTCGATCCAACATACTGGAGATTGCATTTCTTACAATGAACCAAATAAATCACATTTGAGGAATTACACGAAAGTTTCTGCCGAACAAAATAGGTTTTACCAGTTTGTGCGCTGGAAAAAGTTTGAGAGTTGACAAAGAAATTCTTGCAAAGATCGCATCTAGATTTATCACATGTGAAACAGCCGGCTGTGGATGCTGTATTTGATTGAAGCGAGCTCTTACCGCACTTAGAAGGTGCCAAAATTTCTTTGAGGTTCTTAGGTCTGCGAAAAGATGAAATAATAGAATTCGGTGGGAAAAGCTTCCTAAGTTTTGGAGATGAAAGCAAAAGATGAATATGTTTTTTGATTAACCTATTAATAGACGGTAAATTGGGATTATATGTAAGAACAAAAGGAAAAATCTTTTTAGACTCCTTGACTTTGGCTTTAAGTAAGTCATTTCTCGGAATATTCGCTGCCCTAGAAAATTCACGTGAAACCAATTCTGCCGAATATCCCTGTTCGATTAGATAGCCCTTGTACTCCTCCAGTCTTTTGGCGAGAAAATCGTCCTCAGAACAATTCCTACGTAGTCTCGAAGCGACCCCAAAGGGGATCGCTTTGAAAACATGTTTAGGATGGGCACTCGACGGGGGAAGGTACAAGTGGCTATCAGTAGGCTTAGAATAAACATCAGTTTGGATATAACCATCTACCAAATGGAGTGTGACATCTAAAACATTGAGTTTGCTTGCGGAATAAACCAATTCAAATTTAATGGTGGGGTACAGCGAATTAATGTACCCAGTGAAAGAATTCAGCGCAGCAAGACCCTGTTGCCAGAGATCAAAGATATCATCACGATATCTCCACCATTGTGAGGGCTTAATAGGGCCACAATGCTTAGCTTTGTGGTCTATTTCGCCCATAGCTATATCGGCATAGCTACAGGCATTTTTGGGTCCCATAGCTGTGCCGTGAACCTGAAGGTAAAATTTCTCATTGAAAACTGAGTGATTGCTTTTGAGGCAGATCTCTACAGCTTCCAAAATACAATTGGTGGATGGAAGTAGTTGATCTCTGGCATCAAGTGCTCTCCTGACCGCTCCTAATCCTAGTTCATTATCGATGTTTGGGAACATAGAAACCACATCCCAAGAGACCAGAAGGGTACCCTCGGGAAACGGACCCTGCTCATTAAGTTTATGTATCCTGTTTAGCAGGTCAGTGGTGTCCTTAATAAAAGATGGTTGCTTTCTAGCTATCGGTTGTAAATAGAATTCCGTGAAAGCTGATAGGTTTTCAATAGCCGTCCCACAGCACGAAGTAATAAGTCTAAGAGGGTTGCCTTTCTTATGCGTTTTAATATTTCCAAACGCAACTCCGGGCTTAGCCTTTCTGTTGACAATCCAAGAAGCAATTTCAAATCAAGCATTTAGGCTTAGTGGTGCAGTGGTGTTCCAAATGGTTGCAGAAGAGCGAAATTTCACCCGAAATTGCTTCTTGGATTGTCAACAGAAAGGCTAAGCCCGGAGTTGCGTTTGGAAATATTAAAACGCATAAGAAAGGCAACCCTCTTAGACTTATTACTTCGTGCTGTGGGACGGCTATTGAAAACCTATCAGCTTTCACGGAATTCTATTTACAACCGATAGCTAGAAAGCAACCATCTTTTATTAAGGACACCACTGACCTGCTAAACAGGATACATAAACTTAATGAGCAGGGTCCGTTTCCCGAGGGTACCCTTCTGGTCTCTTGGGATGTGGTTTCTATGTTCCCAAACATCGATAATGAACTAGGATTAGGAGCGGTCAGGAGAGCACTTGATGCCAGAGATCAACTACTTCCATCCACCAATTGTATTTTGGAAGCTGTAGAGATCTGCCTCAAAAGCAATCACTCAGTTTTCAATGAGAAATTTTACCTTCAGGTTCACGGCACAGCTATGGGACCCAAAAATGCCTGTAGCTATGCCGATATAGCTATGGGCGAAATAGACCACAAAGCTAAGCATTGTGGCCCTATTAAGCCCTCACAATGGTGGAGATATCGTGATGATATCTTTGATCTCTGGCAACAGGGTCTTGCTGCGCTGAATTCTTTCACTGGGTACATTAATTCGCTGTACCCCACCATTAAATTTGAATTGGTTTATTCCGCAAGCAAACTCAATGTTTTAGATGTCACACTCCATTTGGTAGATGGTTATATCCAAACTGATGTTTATTCTAAGCCTACTGATAGCCACTTGTACCTTCCCCCGTCGAGTGCCCATCCTAAACATGTTTTCAAAGCGATCCCCTTTGGGGTCGCTTCGAGACTACGTAGGAATTGTTCTGAGGACGATTTTCTCGCCAAAAGACTGGAGGAGTACAAGGGCTATCTAATCGAACAGGGATATTCGGCAGAATTGGTTTCACGTGAATTTTCTAGGGCAGCGAATATTCCGAGAAATGACTTACTTAAAGCCAAAGTCAAGGAGTCTAAAAAGATTTTTCCTTTTGTTCTTACATATAATCCCAATTTACCGTCTATTAATAGGTTAATCAAAAAACATATTCATCTTTTGCTTTCATCTCCAAAACTTAGGAAGCTTTTCCCACCGAATTCTATTATTTCATCTTTTCGCAGACCTAAGAACCTCAAAGAAATTTTGGCACCTTCTAAGTGCGGTAAGAGCTCGCTTCAATCAAATACAGCATCCACAGCCGGCTGTTTCACATGTGATAAATCTAGATGCGATCTTTGCAAGAATTTCTTTGTCAACTCTCAAACTTTTTCCAGCGCACAAACTGGTAAAACCTATTATGTTCGGCAGAAACTTTCGTGTAATTCCTCAAATGTGATTTATTTGGTTCATTGTAAGAAATGCAATCTCCAGTATGTTGGATCGACCACCACGGAATTTAAAGTTAGATTTAGAAATCACAAATCGTCCATGAGAACCAATAAGAAGACTTGCGAGGTCGCCACACACTTCAACCGAACTCCGCACGTGCTATCGGACTTTACATTTCAATGTATCGATCAAATCCAAACTAACACGTCCGAAAACACTGAACAGCTATTAATTACGAAAGAAGCATACTGGAGTGCGCAGTTGTTTTCCCTTTCACCTTATGGACTTAATAAAAGACAAGAATTTCATTCAAAAAACCGCATCCATTATACTTAATTTCAGCAGAGTTTGGACAATAGGTTGCGATTTTCTTAAGGTGCGTATTGGCAGTGAATTTATTTTTATATATTTTAACAAGTCAGTGTGTACCGACTCATTAATTGTAATCTTTAGCACTTGTAGTTGCTTCAGCGCTCAGGGGCCCTCTTTTGGGGATTCTGTTATTTTTGTGCTAGCTAGGTCATTCAAAGGCTCTTTGTTGGGAAATTATTACTTATTGTTTAAGGGCCCTCTTTAGGGATTTTGTTATGATACTGACAGGTATGATGATTCAGAGGCCCTTGATGGGGAACCTGTTGCGCTGCGACAATTACATAACATTTATCACTAGTTCTATTATTGTTGTTATTCCGCATCCTGTTCATTTACCGTAGTCGTTTCATACTTTTTGTACACCTATTGTTTTTCGTTTCATTGTCTGAGTTACGTAACCCGTATGTAATTTGTAACCATTGTTGTAAAATCATATTTAAGTTGTAGGTTTTTAACATTCTGTTTGTAACTGACGAAGGTCGAGTGACCGAAACGTTTTTTAATCATAAATTTTTAAATTTTTATCGTTTTTTGAACCAAAAGTTGTCCATTTTCGGTCTTTTTAACTGTTTTATATATATATATATATATATATATATATATATATATATATATATATATATTCAAATGGCTGGTGATCCTAAGTAATTAAGGCAATCAGTTGCTAATATATCCCCTCCCTACTTTACTGTACTATATATATATATAGTATATATATATATATATATATATATATATATGTATGTATATATAAATGTATATATATATACATATATATGTATATGTATATATATCTGTATATATATAGTATATATATTTATATATATATATATACTATATATATAGTACAGTATATATATATATAGTACAGTAAGGTAGGGAGGGGATATATTAGCAACTGATTGCCTTAATTACTTAGGATCACCAGCCTATTCCCGTTTGGATGGCGATTCATTAGCGATTTCTGAGAAATACAAACAGACAAGGTTAATTTGGGAACAGAAATCATCAACTAAGTAATTAAGTGAAAATGTGGCTCAGCCAGGAATCGAACCTGGGTCTCCAGATTACCGGTCGGATGCCTTAACCACTAGGCCACTGAACCAACCACACTGGGTTGACACATATTTTTACTGTACAACACATACACAGTGTGGCCTTATTTTTATGGTAAAGTCCTAGGAGACAATTTCACACATTTTCTGCAACCAGGATCACGTCACTGCTAGCAATCAGTTTCTACTAGCAATCAGTTGCTAATATATCCCCTCCCTACCTTACTGTACTTAATTAATTTCCAGGGGGATTTGGCCTTGCATCGCTGATCGATCGGGGAGTAGTGACGTGATCCTGGTTGCAGAAAATGTATGAAATTGTCTCCTAGGACCTTACCATAAAAATAAGGCCACACTCTGTATGTGTTGTACAGTAAAAATATGTGTCAACCCAGTGTGGTTGGTTCAGTGGCCTAGTGGTTAAGGCATCCGACCGGTAATCTGGAGACCAAGGTTCGATTCCTGGCTGAGCCACATTTTCACTTAATTACTTAGTTGATGATTTCTGTTCCCAAATTAACCTTGTCTATATATATATATATATATATATATATATATATATATATATATATATATATATATTGATATATATTATATTGATGCCACGTCTTCGATCACATAAATCACATCTTCGATTGCCGTGTTGCCAGCATGGTTGTCCTGATAGTGTAGTGGTCATCACACCCGACTAGTATACGGGGGACGTGGGTTCAAATCCCGCTCAGGGCAGCTTTTCTTTCAAACATTTATTCAATGAAAATATGATTATTTGGGGTGTACAGGGTTAGGGTTTCCCTCATATACAGAATTTAATTAATTGAAATAAGCCTGTATCCGTAATTGGATCTTCCTTTGTCATCCGCTAAGTTGACTTCGGTCGTGTATCAGTAATTGATCCTTAGTTGGGTTTCAAATGGAGTTATAGGCTTCCCCTGCCTTGTCACCTAAGAAAGTAAAATTTCCCGGGATGCCACGTCTTCGATCACGTAAATCACATCTTCGATTGCCGTGTTGCCAGCATGGTTGTCCTGATAGTGTAGTGGTCATCACACCCGACTGGTATACGGGGGGACGTGGGTTCAAATCCCGCTCAGGGCAAATTTTCTTTCAAACATTTATTCAATGAAAATATGATTATTTGGGGTGTACAGGGTTAGGGTTTCCCTCATATACAGAATTTAATTAATTGAAATAAGCCTGTATCCGTAATTGGATCCTCCTTTGTCATCCGCTAAGTTGACTTCGGTCGTGTATCAGTAATTGATCCTTAGTTGGGTTTCAAATGGAGTTATAGGCTTCCCCTGCCTTGTCACCTAAGAAAGTAAAATTTCCCGGGATGCCACGTCTTCGATCACGTAAATCACATCTTCGATTGCCGTGTTGCTAGCATGGTTGTCCTGATAGTGTAGTGGTCATCACACCCGACTAGTATACGGGGGACGTGGGTTCAAATCCCGCTCAGGGCAAATTTTCTTTCAAACATTTATTCCATGTATATATATATATATATATATATATATATATATATATATATATATATATATATATATATATATATATATATTTATATATATGAAACCCGACAATGTTTGGAATCGAGATTGGGGAAGCTTGAAGAAGCTCAAAAAATATGATCAGGGAATCTGGAGAAGATTGAAGGAGCTCAAAAAATATGATCAGGAAATCCAACTCTTGGTTGTGAACATTTTTGGGATCCTAACTTGTGATTTTTGTACCTTGTGGGTGCCTTAGAATTTTCCTTCAGGTGGCTCACATCGGTTTCCAGCATTTTTCAGCACTTTTTTTATGGATCATTGGTACCAATGTTTGTACACTGTTATCTTTATAGTGGTATCAAACAAATGCCCAATCATTGGTGAACAAGTCATGAAACTTTTTAAGACATAATAAGTCACCATTGCAAAACTATAACCTGTTTAAAACACCCCTAATTTTAGTGACCCCCATTTTTTATTGTTAGGAAATAATTAGTATAATAAAATACAACTTTTTGCAAAAATAAAGAAAAATTCTTATAGTGGATTCAGAGCCACCTTAAAAAATTTTGATAATTTAAGGTGGCTCTGAATCCACTAATACAATTTTTTAAAACTTTGCAAAAAGTTGGATCTTGATGCGCTTATTAATTTTCAATAATAAAAAAAATTGGGTCACCGAGTTCGTTTTTGAGTAAATTTTCGCTTAAAACCAAAATTAAGGACGTTTCTAAGGACGTTATATCGTTGCTATGGTAAGCTGAGTGAATGGGGTGTTTGTTTGATACCACTTTAAAGGTCACAACTTATAAAGATTGGTAGTGATTATCTATCAAAGTACAAGAGGTGGAAAGTGCTAGAAACAGGTGGGAGCCACCTTAAGCAAAAGTTCTGCATTACTTATAAAAAAGCCACATTCTGTAATAGTGACTCCTTTCTTCCTCTCAGTGTCCATCTTGTTAATAAAAGCGTCTGCAATGTTATCTTCATATTTTGTAATCCTTCTAGCATTGCGGTGGACTGGAAGGTATTGCTCACCAATAACTCTTGGATTGTTTTGGATGGGGATGTGGTTGATTTAAAGCTTGTCACTCTTCCTGACTCTTACATTTAGAGGCTGTTAGTCGGATCTTGTGTCTAAAAGGGGGCTTCGATCGATGTTACCGGTCTATATGTTGGTCGACTGACGGTCGATATCTCGGTCGATGTATCCACGGAGCATCGGTCGAGTGTCGCTCCGGTAGCGGGCGAGTCTCGGTCGAGCATCGGCCGCTATATAGGCGACGTATCGACCGATCATTGGATTACCTTCGGTTAAGAGATCGATCGCGACCGACAGTCGGTCGCGATGGCATTGGCAGTGTCTCGGCAATATATCGGTGAACCATCGGTCAAGTATCGGTAAAGTATCGGTCGATGCATCGGCCGATACCTGGTCGACACGAAAAGGAACGAGGATTTTGCCTGCAACGGCAAAGTATAAAATGTCCGCGTCAAAAATATACAAAAATAACAAAGGAAAAGACAAGCAAAAATGTGATAGGAAAAGAGGGTCCTCGTCAATCCACGAATTAAGCGAAAACGCAATTAGCTAGTTAGCAAAAATCGCAAATACTGTAGAATTCCTAAAGTAACAGCACCCGTTACTTTCGAATCTTGAAGGCAAAAGGGGCCACTACTTTCGGATAGCTCGCGTTGCATTCGGATGCTCAAAAAACAGTTGCAACCCACAGTCGTTTCAGACAAAGAGGACGCGTAACATGAAATTAAAAGGTCTGTTCGTTTGTGTATGTTACGAATCAACCCACATGAACAAAGCAGACTATATCTGCAAGAGAAAGGCCTCAAATGTTGGTACTGAAGTGCGAAAGGCAAAGAGGGCCCTTGTCAAGCCGCGAATTAAGCAAATTTAGTAAAAGTAACAAGGATTTTGTTTGTAGTGGCAAAAAGCTTGTAATATTTACCTGATAACGAAAATCGCAAAATATAGAAAAGTATTTAATAAGGAAGAAGAAAGGCAAATGACATAGGCACAAGAGCCCTCAGCAAGCAAACATTTAGCAAACAAGGCAATATTTAGTAACAAGGAATTTATTTGCAACTGCCAAATTCGCAAATATAGCAACAAAATTATTTCCTACAGTGCTAAAAAAGCTTAGTAGAAACACAAGCAATGATCTTCAAAGAACGGGCTCTAGCACTCTAACCATAACTTCCTTAGTTTCTGGGACTTGATTTGCTATGAAAAGGAAACAAAGCTGCCTTTCCAAAGCTACTAAGATTAGCAGAATCAACGACAACAGAATTGTTAACAGAACAGATATTCCCATAACAGGTAGGAGAACTACTCTCATCCAGCGTCACCTCAGGTGGAAACTGAAAAACAAACTGTTAAGTTCTGTAAAGTTCTGATATTTTTCGAGAAAAAACTGATACATGGCTAAGGTTTAAAATTACATGCATTTTGTTAATTACAGGCTGTAGGTACTCGACGTTTTGTCTCAGTTGTATTATTTAATAATATTATAAGAAAACTGAAACTTATTACATTGGAATAAGTATGGACAATGCAAATTATTCCCCTTAATACTATTTCTTAAAGTTTGTCTTTCCAAATTGACCAAGACAAGTACAAAACCATTGTACAACAAATAGTTGGGAAAAAGGGCAAGGCGTCGGTCTCAAGCCAATAAGATGAAAGGAGAGGGACAACTGCTACCTTCTTATCCAAGGGAAGAATTCTACCATGATGATGAATAATGCTGCAGTCAATTCCAAGCTTGAACATTTATGACATCTATTAGGCCCGGGAGGGGAGCTGTCATTTTGAAATAAACCCCTAAAGGATACTAATCTGGGCGTGGTCATGGTCCAAGCTTTTTTTTAACCCCAAAAGAGACCATTTAAAACATATTATAAAAAAACAGTTTTTAGTGATGAAACCCTAAACGAGACCTTCGCGGCTAAATATAATGGCGTTTTGCCCGAAATTTGTACCCATAACCGAGACGACAAACATCAACGACCCTTTCCTTTGGCAGTACCCCCCCCCCCCGGGGAAGGGGTCTATAAGGCGACCATTTACGGACTTTAAAGTAGCTTCCACTTGTTTTCCTGTTATTTCAACTCAAGATAAGATAATATTCTCTTGTTCAACATCATTTAAAGTTAATTATTTATGTAGGTCGGTTTTGTGCATTAACTTGAGCGCATTTACTAGAGCATGACACAAGTACCATGCGAGCTCTACATGAGTTTCCTTGTTTCTTGTTTGGTTGCTTGGTTGCTTGTTTTGAGACTAATTACATCCCGAGGACAAGAGAAAATAAGGTTTCTCACTTGCCGAGAATCATTCATGATTTACACCTTATTCGATGGTTTAACAATAAATACGCGCGGATATTTTGCCAATTGCGTTGAAAACAATGTCTTTTATTGAAAACGAAATAACGATTCAAGAACGCCCTTGCGTTTGTTTAGGGGCTTTAAAAGCAAGAAGGTATCGTCAACTCATAGATAAGATATTATGACAAAGCGTATTTTTGCAGTTCATTTTCAGCATCCGCAATGATGGGCGAAATTCTCTTGAATTTCCTTTGCTGGCACGGAAAAGCTGCTGACTATTTTTGTTTTGAAGACAGAGCTTTTCTAACCTTTGAAAACTGTCTGTCCGTAAGTATGTTGTGTTGTTTTCCTTGTTCCCGTAATAAACGGTCTAAACTTCGTAAGATCGACCTAATCCATTTTTTTTTTCGTACTTTTATTGTCTAGTGCTTTGTCAAGTTCCTGTTCTGGTATGTTTTTAAAGAGTTCTCGTTCCGTTCACAGATTTTGCCCATCCATAAGATGACTTCAGGTCACTTCGCATCTTTTTTTCAGGTTGTGTTTTTGTTTCTGTTTTTTGACGTCTTTGTTGTTCAGCTGTCTGCTTGTTTCTGGTCTTTGGTTTCATCAGAGGTTTCTCTGTTCAGCTAAACAATTTGTTCTGGTTGAAACGTCGTCGTTTAAAAAGGCAAACTTAAATGACGTAAACAGTTAATTTCAAAGTTGGTTAAGTCGTTGCTCTCCTTTCCGTCGATCCGTATTTGCTCCGTTCTAAACAGGTTAAACCGGGACACTACCGTGTAATACGCTGGCATATTTTGCGCGTTCTCTTGACCTAATATGGGAAAATCACGCAATAGTGGAATAATGAAATGAGATAACGACAGACTTTCAACCGACTATCGGTCGTTATATCGATTGATTATGTTGGCCATCAACTGATATGACGACCGGTAAAGCGGTACGCTGTGTACACGAATGTCTATCGAGATAAGGACGAAGAGTCGATAAAACATATCGATAGAATATTGACCGATGTATCGGTCGGTAAGCGGTGAAATATCGATGAAATATCGGTGAAGGGTCGGTGTATTGCTATCTATATCGGCCAACAGCCACCTCGGTCGATACGACGACCGCCTTAGCGGTACAACATCGACCGAGTCATCCCCAATTTTCGACCGAGTAGCGACTGAGGTTCGACCGATATATCGACCGTGAGTCGACCGTCATATCGACCGAGTATCGACAGTTACCATCGATCGAGGCCCCCTATAAGACACAAGATTGTTAGTTTACCTTTTCTGTACAAAAACCAGTCACATTCTCGACTTTGAAGCTTTGTTTTCTTTTTAATAAAACTAACCTCACTTTCAGTGAAGTTCACTTTTCTCTTTACTCCCTGTGCCTTTTGTTTAATTTCATGAACACTTGTGGGGGGCGCTACCATGAGCACTTGTCAAAGGAACGTCACTTGCACGATTTTGTTCTGTAATTTCTTCATTGGATTTAGTTTACTTCATTTAATCCAGGATCAGGTAATATTATACCTGCCAGCTTTTTCTGAGTCAAACGCGTGAGATTTTGGTCTCCTCATGACCGGAATTTCCGAAAATGTTCCGGCGACTTATGACGATTTCTTCAAGACTTCTGAACGCTATCGAAGATGTTCCGATAATGCAAATGTCATCGGCTTCCCGGTGAGGTTAACCCCCAGGCTAACCAGGAGGATTGTAAAATCAGTCGAGCGAACTTGAGGAATTTCCCTGGGAAGTCGGGGAATTTTGCATGACAAAGTCCCTTGGGTAAGGTGTCTCTCAGCAGAAAACTCCCCTGACATCCTATACAAACTCGTGTTTTCCTCACTCCCTAATCTTTGATCGTGAAACAGTGACGTTTTCCCCCCTACCCTCGGGCAAAGAATCCAATCGATCTCTTTGTATCCCCCCTCATATCTCCCTGGTTGGCCCGGAGGTCAACCTCACGGTGAAACCAGTGACATGTGCATAACTTCTGAACACTTCGAAGCTATTTGAGTTCGTTTCCAGTCCCTCAAATGTAAACTGAAACGCGACATTTTCAGTTTTATACGTTCTGATACATAGTTAGGAGTTAAAAGTTGGGGCTCAAACTCGACATTGAGCGCCCGGCCGTTTGTTGGAACCTTTACGGGAAATATTGAATTAAATATTGAATTATCCACCCATCATATGTCGGCTTGTTTACTAATGGCGTTTTCTTTCGTTTAGTAGGTTTAACACAGAATTTTATGATGTGGTGCTCAAAGTAAATGTTCTTGTTCCTTTGAAGATTGTATACATGTCCAACCCAGTGTAAGCGGTATCCTTCAAAAGACTTGTACGCCTTTAGGGATTCTTGGTCATATCCCTTCTTCTTTATGATATTGCAATACAAATCTCCCCAGGAAAAGTTTGGAGCATCTAGAAAATGTTGCTCTCGTCAGAATGGAGATTAAAAGGATTCGGGATTGTACCATATTTTGTAACCAACTTCGCGTTTACAACATCGCTGACCGATTCACAGGCGGCCGTTTAAAAAAACAAAAAAACCGAGTTCGTGAGCTTTTTCCGTTAGCTCAACTAGTTCTTCCTTTTTCGTTGGAGACAGATATCCTTCAAGCCTGCAGGGAAGTTTTAAGCAATGGAACCTTCCAATTTTTAACTTTTTTTTGTTTTTTTGTTTTTTATTTTCCGCCGAACCGACCATGAACTATCATATTAATTTCTTGTAGTTCGCGGGAACTTTCCGCAAAGCCTCGCATTCATGGTCAAGAGCCTACTCGTCTCAGGGCCGTCGGTGAATACTAATATTGTCTATTAACCAAAAAAAAAGCCTTAACCGTGCTTTGTTGTGTTATAAAGCACTCAAGGAAGTGACGAGGCACGAAAGAAGTAGGAAGAAACACGAGCCGCAGGCGAGTGCTTCTAACTAGTTGTTGAGTGCTCTCGTCATTTCCTTTAGTGCCTTATAAAAGAACAAAGCACGGTTAACGCTTTTTTTATTTGTGTTATAATAAATAATTTCTTAATTTCCTCACGCATTCGGCTAAATTTTTCGGAAAACTTTATTTTACAAATACTGCAAATGGCGTCAGCTGTGCATCTGTACTCTCATAAGGCACGCTAAAACAGACCAATCACAATCCTGTTAGAATGCTTCAAAGCGTTTTACTGGTTTAACACTACCAAAGCTGTCAAAATGTCAAACGGTCAAAGTTCAGAAACCATCAAAGTGCGTGCAAGTTGTTTTTTAGTCTAAAATTGGCATCAAAACGCAAATCAGTGATATTCGGCTGAATTTTGCCTCATGCATTCGCTAAAGATGGCGTAAATATCAAGAGCTAGTTTTAAAAGATACTCAGGGAGGTGAATTTTTGAATGAAAAAAAAGAAGAGCAAAAGATTTCCCGTAAAAAGCTCAAAAAACTTGGATTGACTTGCATGGCGTCCGGCGTAGCGGAATAGGTCTATTGTGTGGTTGAAAAACAGAATGATTCAACGCGTCAAGGGCTTTCACTTAACCACGGCATCTTGCAGCTCACCAAAAATGGTCACAGAACAGTTTACCATTAATGGGAGGAACGATTCGATGTGCTCAAACTTGGAGGACGAAGTTCTTTCTTTGGAAAAGCCTTTTGCTATGTTTACGGATGCGTGTTTTTAAGTGGATGTGTATTTTCAAATGGTGTACTGAACCTCTACAGCACAGGTGAATTAAATAAATTTCCGCTTTTAACATATGGTTAACTGTTGTTACTTTTGTTCAGGACTGAAACTCGTGTTTATCTCTCGACTGGATGTTAAAGGGAAACAAGGGTCTAGAAAATTTTCTTCTAAAATGAAAGTTCATACAGTGAAATAACTGATAATAACATTGATTTGACCTGTCATCAATTTCTTTGCCGGTAATCAAGGACAAAAAACTGATATTTTCTTCCCGTGAGCCGCCATCTTTGCTGTGACGTCACATTAGACAAGGAGAAGCTGGCTTGAGAAGATGTAAACAGTGGTATGGATAGTGAGAACGATTCGATTCCTGTGCTAGATATCTCTTTAAATGTGACAATACTCCCGTTTATATCCTTAAAAACAAAACGACTCTCTTTAATCCTTGAGACATGTTTCGACGGTACAACCGTCATCATCAGTGTGACAGTTAAGATAACAGCAGTTCGTTACATACTGTTACGATAACAAGTGTTCGTTGTAACATTACGTTTGATAAAATTTAAAGGTAAACGGCTAAACAGTGTAGCAAGCATTACAACTTGCATTACAACTTGTTTTTTGCGATAAACGGTGGTGACAGGGAAATGTGGGGCTTTGTTGTCCAATAGCACATCGAGAAAGGGTAGAGCGTGGTTAATTTCTTTCTCCATAGTGAGTCGAATGTTGGGGTGTTGACGGTTGATAAAATCAAAGAAAAGGTTCGCGTCTTGCTCCGACCGAAAAAGACAAAATGTGTCATCCACATAACGGCGGTAAAACAATACTTCAGAATCCTTGTATTGTTCCAACCATATCTTCTCGTGATGCCCCATAAATAGATTGGCAAGAATAGGAGTTAAGGGGGAGCCCAAGGCCACACCATCAACCTGATCGTAAAATTCGCCCTTAAATGGGTTTCGGCGGTAGCAAAAGTGAACAATCTTTTCAATTCAGGAGCGCTTTAGTTAATTTGATGCCCAGATTTCCTGTGATGATGTAATGGACCGCCAAGTTGATACACTCATCCAAGGGAATGTTAGTAAATAGACTTTCTACATCAAACGAGACCATAAAATCCCCTCCATGGATAAACCGTTAATTTCACGAACAAAAGTGAAAGAATCCGAAGCAACATACTGAGAAGGAATGTGAGGCTGTAGAAGACTACTTAAAAATTTTGCCAGGTTGTAATTGTATGTTCCTATGGAAGAAACAATAGGACGAAAAGGAGGTATAGAATTGGGCGCCCGCGGTTTGTGCATCTTTGGTAGACCGTATATCCTCGCCGGTTGAGACCCACTAGGGTATATGGTGTCATAAACCTCTTAATCCAAAAGGCCCTTCCTCTTCAAATCCCTAAGATACCGTTGCAGTTTCCCCTCTCGAACTAAGGTGGGATCGTTACTTAGGGTTTAAATTTTGAAGTTTCATTGATAATTTTAAAAATACCTCTATCGTACTCCACTCTATCTAAAACCACTACTCCGTTGCCTTTGTCTGGTTGCAAAATTACAATGTCCTCGTTTTTCCTCAAGTTTTTAAGAATTCTTTGCTTTTTGAGGTCAGCGGCTGTGGGCCGGTAAAAGGAAATGTAAGTATGAGCAAGGTGAGATAGTTGCGTGACTAACTTCCCAGTGTTCTTACCATCTTTGAGATTCCTGATCATCCTTTGACTAATCAGTTCAAAACACGTGAAGATGTCAGTCTTATTAATAGACAGTGGGCAGATAGAATGTGTCAGGCCAAATTTATGCGCGTCTAGCTGCTCGGGTCTGATAGTCTCCGTACGCGCGTTGTGTATAAATTTTCCTGTGCAAGTTGTAATGCTTGTTACATCGGTGAAACTAGCCGACATTTCTCTACGCGCGTCCACGAGCACTTATCATTGGACAGATTCTCTCACTTTTTTAAACATTTACAGAGTTCAAAGTCTTGTCGTAGCTCTTGTCCACCAGCTCGTTTCAAAGTTTTAGACTCTGCGGCTACTAGATTTCAAGTTAAGCTTAAGGAATCTATGTACATAAAATGGGAGAAGCCTGATCTGAATCAGCAGGTCAAACACAATAATCTGTCACTTTCCTTTTAGGCACTTCGACCGGCTATTTATGGTCAGGTGCGCGCGCACACTGTTTACCCGTTAACCTTTACATTTTATCAAACGTAATGTTACAACGGACACTTGTTATCGTAACACTATGTAACGAACTGTTGTTATCTTAACTATCACACTGATGATGACGGATGTACCGTCGAAACATGTCTGAAAGATTAAAGAGAGTCGCTTTGTTTCTAAGGATTTCAACACTTTTATGTTTGAACCACAAAACGGCTAGTCCTCAGAAGAAGAAGTTGACTTCAGCATGGCTCAAAGTCAACAAGAAACAGAAGTTGAGCCGAAGCCGAGCGTACCATTCCATCGATCGCGCCTTGGCCGATCACGAATAGTGCATCTGCGGCAATTGCCAGGTTATGTCTACAGAAACCGAAAGCATTTGCTGGCAGTAGATGGCCGTTCTGGGATACCGACTTTAAAAAGTCGACTATTCCAATAACCGAACGCGTAGGGATTATAATCGCAGAATATGCTCGCCAGGCGT